>VHKM01000332.1:132500-269424 GCA_007210695.1 Neogobius melanostomus | reverse complement strand
GTTTTTTCAAAGTATCCTTCTAAGTCTTCAAAGTACCTTTAAGTCTTTCAAAGTATCCTTTAAGTCTTCAAAGTAGTCCCATAAGTTCTTCAAATACCCTTTAAGTCTTTCAAAGTATCCTTTAAGTCTTTTCAAAGTATCCCATAAGTCTTCAAGTATCCTTTTAAGTATCTTCAAAGTATCCTTTATTGTCTTTCAAGTTATCCTTTAAGTCCAAGGTGTGCTGCAATGTTTAAAACAAACGATCCACTAAATAGTTTGTGTTCACATAAGATTCATTCTAAGAGACTATAGTTTCAAACTGAAGCGGGGCAACTTAAAATACCATGATGGTAATATGGTAACTGTTCAAATGTTAGTAATATCTCTGTCATCACTTACTTGTTGGAATCTCATGAAACAAAACTGTCTCAAGAGTTTATGTTTCTCTTTTTGCAATATAGCTTAAAGTGCAATATATTTTCTCCAAAAATATGTTCCAAAAGTGGTGTCAAATGTACATTAATGAACCACATGATGTTGGCCACGAGAAGGCCTTCACCCCTAAAAATAATGTGGGGATTTGACACATACAGCGCCTCTCGAAAGTATAATCACCTTGAACTTTTGCACATTTTGTCCATGTTTACAAACTAAACAATAAAGATTTTATTTTGATTTTTTTTACTGAAAGTTCACACACAAGTTAACAGACAACGTGAAGTGAAAGCAAAATTGGAAACATGATTCTGTTATTTTACAAAAAATAGAAAGTGAAAAGATGGGGGCGTGCATAAGTATTCTACAGGCATGATTAATTTACTTGTGGAACCTCCTTTTGCTGCAATACAGCAGCGTCTTCTGGGTATGGACTACAAGGTTTGCACATTGTAAGGGACTTGACATTTTAGCCATTCCTCTTTACAAAAACAACTCCAAGGCTCTGTCACATTAGAAGTGAGAGCGTTTGTGAACAGCGTTTTCAGGTCTTTCACAGATCAATAGTTTTGTCATAAGATTTGTGCATATTAATTCATTATGTAATTACACATTGTTATTTGTTGCTAAATGAATTTTGTGCTGGTTGAAATGTTAACTTCTTAAAACCTTGAGTTGAGTGGAGGCCGAATGTCAGGTCTCTGTTTGTTTTTGGGTTAAGGCACGTGGTTCCAAAGCTGGGGGTCCAGGGGCCCCCTGGGGGGCCTCAGAGGCACTACAGGTTGGGCCCCCAAGCTTCTTGCAAAACAAGTAAAAATGAAAAAAGCTTCATTTTGAAAGGAAAAATACATTTATTGGACAAATGCAACCAGTTTAAACCAGTATTTAGCCTCACTACGTGTCATAGCTTAGCTTACTTTTATGTTATTTTAGCTGTAAATTATAACAAATTCTTTCTGAATGGAGTAAATTATTATGATTTGGGGGCCCGAGAGATTTCCGATCAAAAAGGGGCCATGTCCGGACATTTGGGAATTGGCTGGGTTAAGCATTGAAGCTTGACTTAAGGACATCTGGTTTTGTGGTAACATTTCTTATCAGTCACACCGTTTTTACCAATCCCCAAAAGCTTTCCTGTGATGAATTGATTACAAAAGTGCTCAGGAAAGAGGAAGGGGGAGTTATGACCCAACGGAAAGTACCAGCAACCATCTCCACCTGACTGGAGTTCCAGGGGGTGGGTCTTTGGAGTGGAAACTACTTGCCTGAGCAGGAAAGGGGCATGGCTAGATATTTCAATATAGGCTGTAAGATTTCTTGTATTCTGTGAGGTTTTTGAGCTGAGGCCACAATGCGCCAGGATGGGCCCGGCCTCATGCTCGGGTATCGATAAGTATAATAAACCTCAATGCTTGACCTTCGTTGTGGTTTAATCCGCTTTATTTCTGGAGCAGAAAGTAATCAGGGTGTTACTAAAGACTGCTGTTGCAAAAAATCCCTAACAGATTTAGGTCAGGACTTGACTGGGCCATCTAACACTTAATATGTTTTGTTTTTAACCTTCCATTGTAGCTAGCTTTGTGTTTAGGGTTCATTGTCCTGCTGGAAGGTGATCTCCGCCCCGCCCCAGCCTCAATTCTCTTGGCATCCAGCAGGTTTTCCTCCAAATGTCTCTGTGTATTGGCTCCATCATTCTTCCAAACTATTCTTACATCTTCCCAGTCCCCGCTGAGGAAAAGCGCCCCATAGGCATGATTGCTCCCCCCCATTTTATTTGACCACTGGGGATGTGTGCATCAGGACGATGAGCAGTGTAGGTTTGTGCCTACATAACGTTTTACATTTGCGGCCAAAGTTCGCAGTCAGTGGTGCTATACTCTTGATTTCTGAATGATGGATTGAACAGCTTGCTCCGTGAGATGTTTCAAATCTTGGGAATCTTTGTATAACTTACGCTGCTATTAAAACTTCTCCACAACTTTATCCTGACCTTCTTGTGAGCTCCTTGGCCTTCATGATGATGTTTTAGTGACCATACACTTTGACCATTAGCTCTGAGGCCTCACAGACAGCTGGAATCTATTACTGAGAGTAGATTAACACAGGTGGCCTCTATTTTAATGGTAGGGCAAGGGTGAACATTCTGCGTCATTAGGAATGTTATAAAGCATGTTTAATGCACTCAGAAAATGCTGTATGAATACTTATGACGGCCCCACTTTCACGTTTTGCCTTATTTTTTGTAATAACAGAATCATGTATTCATTTTGCTTCACTTCCGTTGTTCTGTTACTTGTGTTGGAACTTTCAGTAAAATTCAAAATAAAATCTTTACGTTTGGGTTGTCACATGACAAAATGCTGCAAAAGTTCAGATGTATTAGTTTACTTTCGAGGAAGGACTGTAAGGGGGAAACCATAACATTTAAGACATCAGTTTAAAGGTTTTTGCTGTTACTTGACAGAAATATGAGGAAAGGGCACGGAAAGTTTCTGTCATTTTCTGTTTTTGTATAAATAAAGCTTTTATGGCTTAAAAAAATTGCAAGAAATTCTAACTAAATATGTTCAGAGCCAGGTTTTTATTTTGTGGGACAAAGATTTGCTCAGAGGGAGTTTGGATCTTGGTTTAGTTTCTGAAAAACTAGTTATTATAAAAAAAAAAAGCTCTAGAATGTCAAGGTTCAAAGCTCAACAAAATCACATATAATATAACTCATATTTCTTGGAGAAACATTGCATCAGTGATAATTAAAGACGTTGTTTTGTGAGTTGGGCTTTTTCTATATTCCAAATTGTGAAAACATTTTGTAGTCGATTACTCTGAGCTCTGTCCTGTCTGACTGTTGGGAAACTAAAAAGCAAAAAGGGAAGGAGGAAGTTCATTCAGTGGAAATTTACAAAACACTATCCTGGGGCTTTTGAGCCAGAGATTCAGAAGAAAAAATCTTAAATACTTTCACTTCGTAACTTTCTTCAGGCTCACGCTGGAGACCGAGGCCAGGAACCACATTCCAACGACATTTTCTGTTTGTCATTATTTCTTTATTCAGGGCCATAGTTTGTGTCTGATACTGAACGTGAAGGGGTCGGACCATATCTGAAGTCATTTCATATTCATTGTTTTGTTTGTGCCGTTAACGCCCTTAATCCCCACCTTATTTTACTTTATCCAGTCTTGACTTTACCCAAATCTTAACAAGTGTCGTTGAAATTAAACGTCAACATAGAAAGAAAAAAAGAGACGTGAATGAGGATGAAAACACAATAAAAAAAGCCCGACAAAATTTCACAAAAAGCAAAAAAAAAAGCGACAGAAAAGTTATTGAGAAACACAATGAAAGAAGCAACCAAAAACAAAAAAAACAAACAAAACATGACAATGTGACAAAAGTGGACGACAGACGTGAGGAAAATGTTATAATCAGTTTTGTAGGATCTTAGCTTTCAATAGGGCGTTTACACTGGCCTATAGTCTGTTCAGAAGCATTTGTAGATTGAGTAGTAAACTGGCGAGAAATGACGACTTGGTGAAGGCCGGGGACATTTTTATTATAGTAAGGTATTCAATCATAGAATATATAGAAATGTTTCTATAGAGGTCGAATGATGTTGGGTTTTTTCTGAGGGCGATGTGGAAATGAGCTTTCTAACATGTCAAGTGTTGAGCTGTGACAGCATGGGGCGCTCTGTGTGAGAGTCATAGGCCTGATTTTATTCAGCACATTCATGTTAGTCGGTCTTCAGGAGGAGCTCGTTCAAAGTCTCTTTCTAATATAGTTCTGAATTAACACTAAAGTCTGAACAGAAATATTTAAAATAGGATTTTATTCCTCTGTGAAATGTTACACTGTGTGGCTTTAATAATAACAATCGTCTTCTGTCATTGTAAAAACTTGATCATTTGTTTTGTGCCTTTTTCACTGGTGTTTATAAAGATGGAGCCAGAACTGTTTTGTGAAAATGGTTCGTTGGGAATTCCTGCTTTAATGAAGTTTGAATAAATAAAACAAGTCCAGACTGTGTGTTTGTGTTGGACTTTCTGACCTTTAAATATAATTACTGGAGAACATTTGCCTTCTGTGTGAGACGCTGACAGTGTCAAAACCAAAGTAAAGAGGAGGAAGTTCCTTCAGGGGAGTTTTATTTCACAGACGTTCCTGAGTTCAAAGCCAAGACTCATAACAAACTAAAGCATTTCAGTTTTTCCTTTCGGCTCACGGCGACTCACATTACAGACATTATATTATCATTATTTGCTGTTGCACAATCCTGTCATACATCTTACTTACTTACTTATTCTAAGGATAATGTTGTAGTAACTGGTGTTTGCCTGTGATTTATGTTTATGGCCTCAATATCTACTGAAACTCATTTAGATGCATTTTCTTTACACATTTTGATCCTATTTTTGTAAAACTTGAACCATTTCAGTAATTATAACATGACTGTACATTATTTATTTTAAAAATCCAATCATTTAAAAAGGTACGGTAAAAATGTATTTAGTAGTTTAAAGCAGCACTAAGTAACGGTTTACCTTAATAAATCCTGTCCGTAGTCCCCTGGGGGTAATACAAGTGTTAATGGGATGATTGGAGGGTCTTCATCGCCCCCTGGTGTCTCTGGTCGGAGTCACCAATACACACTAATGGAATCACGAAGAAGAAGCTAACAGGCTAATGCCGGGTTTCTCCACTTAAAACAGTATTTCAGCCCAAGGTTTGAGTGAAACAAATGATCTCCATTTGTGTAACTGGCTGAGTGTTATGAACAAATCCTCTGTCCCTTTGTCTTTTCTGTCGGTAGTATTACTCTCACAGACAATTAATGATTAAACACCAACATGCTACGACACCTGCAGTGGCGCTTATGACCTCTAAGCGGCATGAGTTACTTTGTGCTGCTTTAAAGGTGCACGCTCATGGACCACACGCACTCTCGCACTATGGAGATTTTATTGTTCAAACATCTGTTATTGTAAAATGATGTGTGCACGGCACGCGTAATCAGATTGTGTGCGTGTGTATTTTATAATTACTTTTTTGCATGCATAAATTACAACCACGACACACACAAACACAACACACCACACACCACACACACACCCACACACAACACACACACACACCAACACACACACCGCTTGCGGCTACATTCTTTGTGAGGTCACTCAATTAAACATTAATGTATTACTTCAGGCTCTAACCCTAACCAGATCCTGATCCTAAACGCCCAAAAACAGTGTGCATTCATACTCGAGTATGAATTGTTTGTACGTTCATTACTCGGAACAAATTAGATCTATTGTTCTCGTGGTCTAATTCAGAGTTTACCGGTGCCTATCAAAAGTTAAACTGTAAACAACTTTGTAAAACTTTGTGACAAACGCAGCTTCATGGTAAGTCAGGGGTAGGTTTTACAAGTGAACTGTGAACTGTGAACTTCAACCTACTCCTTTTTAGTGTGCAAATGCTCTCCTTTTCCTGTGAAAACATCTACTGTCTGTCCTTTTCTAGCTGCTCAAATAAACTAATAAACTAACTATAAACTAAACAGCCAGGTTATGCTTGGCAGGACTGTGTCAAAAGTGTCGTGTGCAAAAGAGAGACTTGTGTGTAGAACTTAGCCATTTCAGCTGAGTATTTTTGTGGTCATTTAAATGGTAAAATGGCACATGGTCTCAACTTATATAGTGCTGTTCTACCTTCATTAGGCCCAAAGTGCTTTACAGGAAGGAACCATTCACACTCACTTGAACCGCTGACCCTCCGGTTACAAGGCGACTCGCTCTACTATCTAAACTCTTTTCTCTAAACTCGAGAAAACAAAACATGCTAATGATACGTTTACCGCACCGTCACTTGTCTTTCATTTCAGGTTCTATTTATATTTAAACTGAAGATGCATAACCTCTACTATTGTAATGAATTTTCTTGTCAAGAGGACATAAAAACAGTAACTCTGTCTCCCCCTAGAGGGCATGACTTGACAGCACAGCTCATTGATGCGTTTCAGATTTGATACGATCTCTTCTGTACTTGAGGCAGAGGGAGATAATATGATGTAATCATTATAGAGCTGGTTTATGGTAGAAACAAAAACTTCTATGACACAATGAGCAAATGATCTTTATCACTATTTTGTCAAGAGCTTATTTATTTTTTGCTCACATCAACATTTTTATGTCATTAATTACTCTGGAACACTCTCCCCCTGGAGTTACTCACCATCACAGACCGGCCCGCTGTTCAAAGCTATAGAGCTAAATCTATTTATTCAGATCCGCCTTGACCCGTCAGAGTGGCACTTGTTAATGAGAACTGCAATTTTCAATTGTTCCTATTTTATAATTGAAATTGAAGATGAGTGCTTCAGTGGGTCCAGAGTTGTAGAAAATTTCAGGTGCTCTTCGAGGACAAGAACATGGAGAACATGGATTAAGAGAAAAAGAAAAAATGTCCGAGGAACTCTGAATAATAAGATAAAAGTCCTTTAATGCGCAGGGACGCCAACGCGTTTCGACCTGGTACGGTCTTCATCAGGGCACATGATTTAAAAAACACAAACAGGTGCGTTAAATAACAAAAGGGCATCACATGAGATAGTCACGTGATGCTCCGTCAATATAGAGTAACCACAAGACATAGAATACAAATGACAGAAGTTTACAAGTCAGTACCTCGGACATTTTTTTCTTTTGTTCCTATTTTATATTATGTTCTTGTATTGTTGAACAGCACTTTGATCGACTGTGGTGATTGTAAAGCACTTTAGGTACAAAATTTGATTGATTAATCGAGTGACATTAAAAAAAAAAAAACTCTTCCTCACCCTCCGCGGGCGGTCTCTCTTTTCCTCCAAGCTCGGGTCCTCTACCGTCGGCCTGGGAGCTTGAGGTTCTCAGTATCTTTGCTGTTCCTAGAACTGCACTTTTCTGGACCAAGATGTCTGATGTATTTCCTGGGATCTGTTGGAGCCACTCCTCCAGTTGGGGGTCACTGCCCCGAGTGCCCCAACGACCACGGGCACCACTGATGCCTTCACTCTCCAGGCCTTCTCTAGCTCTTCTCTGAGCCCCTGGTATTTCTCTAGTTTCTCCGTGTTCCTTTTTCCTGATGTTGAAGTCGCTTGGTATTGCTATGTCAACCACCACGGCTTTCCTCTGCTCTTTGTCCACCACCACAATGTCCGGTGGTTCATTACCATTCTGTCCGTCTGTATCTGGACGTCCCACAGGATCTTGGCTCGGTCATTCTCTACCACCTTTGGAGGTGTTTCCCACTTTGGGGTTTCCAGCTCATACTCTGCACAATGTTCCTCTTGGTGATGGCGCTCCATGTAAGCTTCCCTGCAGCATCTCACACCCTGTCTGTAAGTCGCCAACAGTTGATTATTATTTTTATTGGATAATGTGTATTATGAATGTGATAAGCTGATTCAGAATCAGTTATGGGTTTGAACAAGGATATGAATAAATAAGCATTACTTCAGCCTATTCCTTTTTTGGTTGAATACTTTTTGTTATTGTTACTTTTTGGAAATTGTTCTGATTTAAATGCATCAATCAACCAAAATAAACCATTCATTCAGCATGCACTGCACTGAGAAATAACTCGCTTTGTCCAATGTCACTGCAGGTCAAACACGAGGAAGAAAAAGACACCTGTTCAGGTGTTGGCTCAGAACTTCAACACCTGGAATGTGTTTCCTCCTCCTCCCCTTGTCCTCGCACTGTTGTTGTTACATGTTATCAGCTGCATCTGCACTATGTGCCCAGAACACATTTCCTCATGAGACACAATCAAGTTTAATTCAGTTCACTTTAAGTCACTGTGGTGTCTGGAGAAGTTTGAGGCTTCATTTGAAAAGCTTCACTGAAACAAAGCCTCACAGCTTTGTGCTCATTGCTCCACTCTAAGATTTCTTCACTATTTCTCAGATCAGTCAAGCTTTCTCTATTAACCCTTAGTGTGGGCGTGTAGTACGGAGTTACATTTACTCGAGTACATGTATATGAGTAACTTTTCAAAGTAATTGTACTTCTTCTTGTGGTAGTTTAATCAACAGTAGGCTACTTTTCACTTCGACTTGAGTAGCATTATATTTAAGTATCTGTATCTTACTTGAGTAAAAGTATTTGTTACTCATTACACTGAGTAAATCTTTAAGTGACAAAAGCTTCATGTCACTTATAATATGGTTTGTGTTTTTGAACCTATTCTTCAGAATGAGTTATGTTTGTATCTTTTATTGCATTTTCTTTGAAAATATGTGGATTTTCACATTTGATGCTTTAGTTTTCATCATTCATGTCAAACTGAAGCATAAATAAAACTTTATATTGTTCAGTGGATCATTTCAGTGACGTCAAGTCTTCAGTCAGAGTGGAGTTAAGGCTGATCGGGTTTGAGTGTGAAACTTTGAAAAGTATTTATTTTAGTGTTTCCTTATCTCGAGGATCCTCCCTATATTTTCACAAGTGACCAGAGGCGAGTTGGACTCAGTTACGGACATTTACTTAAGTACATGTACTTCAACTATACTCATTAGAGTAGTTATATCATTCAGTACTTTCTACTTCTACTTGAGTATACAGGTGCTCGTCATATAATTAGAATATCATGATAAAGTTCATTTATTTCTGTAATTCAACTTAAACTGTGAAACTAATGATAGACTCATGACATGCAAAGAGACATATGTATAGCCTTTATTTGTTATAATTTTGATGATTATGGCTTATGGTTTTTTTACAAACTGAGCCATAATAATCCAAACAAATACAGGCTATACATATGTCACTGTGCATGTCATGAATCTGTCATATATTAGTTTCACAGTTTAAGTTGAATAACAGAAGTGAAAGCACTATTTGATGATATTCTAATTATATGATGTGCTCCTGTATTTTAATGAAGTATCTTTACTCTTACATAAGTGCTACTGTGAGTACATTTAAAGTTACAAAAGCTTCATTTTGACATAAAATGTATATTGTGTTCCGTCCCTTTTTCTTCGGAAATGCATATTTTTATGGTATTTTCTTAGGAAATATGAGTATTTTCACTTAATTCCATGTTTAGTTTTTATTATTTATGTCAAAACTGAAATATAATTCAGACTTACTCGCAGTACTCAAGTAACATTGTCTACAAGTATTTTTTTTTTTTTACTTTTTCTTGAGTACAATTATTTCAAAGTCACTCTTACTGGAGTAAATATTTTAGCTACTCTACCCACCTCTGCAATGACCGACTAAAATCAGATATTTTACTGATTAGTAGAGTTCAAAGGGGAGCTTAATACTCTCAAATTCAAACTTTCTACTGAGAAATATCATTAATTTTAATAACTTTGCTTTGACATTAATATTGTAATTCTACTCAGTTGCACCTTCGCTGTGTGATCCGAGGTCATCCTAAGAACCTCGTGAAGTTTTATTTGTTTTGTTCTATTGCTTTAATGTCTGTGCAGTCCTGTGTGATATTGGGCTACACAAAACGATTGATTGATTGCAATTTAAATTGGCTGCACTTGTTATAAACAAATTAAATGTAGAGAATCTGTGTAACACCTTTCATGCCTGTATCTTACACTGAAGGATCTTTACACTGACTTCCTAACCTGTTAACTTTCTTCTGCTGTTTTGGCTCCATCACTTCATCTTTACTGTTGTATTTTTCAGATTAAGGCAAAAGAAACACCTGGAAGAAATCAAAGGTACAGTTTATTTTACTGAGCAACACATTTGACATTTGGAAATATATCCTAGAAATGTTTTTGCTAAATTTTCCCAGGTTTAAACTGGAGGATTTATTTTGAAACCACAAACTACTCAGACCTTTGAAGATCAGTGTTTCACAATGGCCATGTATTTAGGTTCCGCTCCTCTCGCTAAACGAATCTCTGAGGCTGTAAAAGCTCGAAGCAGCTTCTTTAAACACACGGGACCTCTGCCTGTTTACCAGGTTCCTCTGGAGGAAGAGCAGATTAATATCTCAGGCTGTAGACGCTTTAGATTTGGAAACAATTCCACAAAAAACAACCGCACCATAATGGTCATGGAGCAACAGGAGCTGGTAAATCCACTCTGATCGATGGAATGATCAACTACATCTTAGGCGTCCAATGGGAGGACGATTACCGCTTTAAATTAGTCAGAGAGGTTCAGAAGAAACACAAGCCGTGAGTCAGACGTCTGAGGTCACAGTTTACAAACTGAACCACCAAGATGGCTTCCAGATCGACTACTCCCTCACCATCATCGACACTCCGGGGTTTGGAGACACCAGAGGGATCGAGAGAGACATGGAGATCACAGAGATGATCAGAAACCTCTTCACGTCTACATCTGCTCAGGTCTTAGAACTGGACTCAGTGTGTTTTGTAGTTCAGGCGTCTTCAGCGAGACTCACCCCTCACAGAGATACATGTTTGACTCAGTGCTGTCCATCTTTGGTAAAGACATAGCAGAAAACATCCGAGTCCTGGTGACGTTTGCAGATGGACAGCGCCCCCCGGTTCTGGAGGCCATCACTGCATCAGGAGTCCCATGTCCTGAAGAAAAGGAGTTCCTCTGCACTTCAAGTTCAACAACTCAGCTCTGTTCACCTGCAGCACATCATCTACCAATGAAGAAGATGAAGAAGATGACGGTTTTGATGAAATGTTTTGGAAGATGGGACAGAAAAGTATGAAGAGGTTTTTGCTGCTTTGAATCAAATACAAACTAAAAGTCTGACACTGACCAAAGTAGTGCTGAGTGAGAGGAAACAGCTGGAGATCTTAGTGGAGAATCTAAATAAACAGGTCAGAGTTGGTCTGTCTAAACTGGAGGAGATAAAACAGACGTCTGAAAAACTCAGGACACATGAGGCTGAGATCAGCAGGAACGAAATGTTTGAAATAGAAGTCACCATCACTGAGACTCATCAGATCGAACTACCTGCAGGATATTATATCACAAACTGTCAGCAGTGTCAATACACCTGTCATTATCCTTGTGACAT
Organism: Neogobius melanostomus; assembly: GCA_007210695.1. Classification (NCBI taxonomy): domain Eukaryota; kingdom Metazoa; phylum Chordata; class Actinopteri; order Gobiiformes; family Gobiidae; genus Neogobius; species Neogobius melanostomus. The sequence goes on along the minus strand of VHKM01000332.1, from coordinate 257,996 downwards.
CGCAAATGATGAAGATAAAAGACGCTGTCCTGCTATGGGAGTGAATGGATACTGTACTGTGTGTCCAGGTAAATGCTTCTGGAATGTGCATTTTAATCAGAAATACAGATGGGAGTACAGGCAGGTGACAAAGAAACAAACACTTCAAGATCTGAAGGATAAATATGACAAAGCCAGGAACGCAAAAACAGCAGCTGAAGCTTAATGAACAAACTCGTGGAAGAATATGAAGAAGTCCACTTTGAGGTCAGAGTCCTCGGAGCTCAGGCCTCTTCCTGTTTAAAGAGACTGATGGAAATGGCCCTGAAACCAGACCCTCTCTTTAGTCCAGATGACATCGACAAGTTCATCGAAGGAGAGAAATGTGAGGCCAAACCGGGCTGGAGACAGAGAGTGGAGTCTTTGAAGAATGTGAGAGAGAAAGCAGAGATACTGGATAAAGCCAACAGAGGAGAGACTCTGCTCGAGAAATACAAGAGAAAATGAAATAAATAATATTCAGAAAGATCCAGAACACAAACGTCCCTCGTTTTAAAATCTAATGGTGGTTATGTACATGCTAATTATGCTTAACCTGTTTCCTGCTGAGTCTACAGTATAATTCAGTCTAATGGAGTCATGTTTTTGTTTAGTTTTGTAATGATCAGAGTTGTATTGTTTGGTTATTGTTTCTTTGTCGACTCTCACACTCACTGATCGGACCTGCTGCTTCATTAAACTCATCTCAATCTGAATCTGCATGTTTTAGTTTATTTTGAGCAATCTATACATTAATTTTGTCTTTCAAACAATGTGGATGTTCAAAATGGAGTAAGTGCCTACCCCATGTTCCTGTTTGTGTCTGACCTTTACACACCTGAGCTCACACAGTCACACACTTATACAGTCACACACTTGTACAGTCACAAAGCATCTCACATAGACATCATGTTTAAGTGTTTATGGTCATACAATCAAAAGTAGAAAATACAAGCTCAGTGTAATGTCATTTAAAGTCATATATTTTTCATATATGATTGTGCAAAAACAAAATGGTACAAAGTAAAATGATGAAAGTCTATATCCATGTAATAGACTATGTGCACATTAGCATAATGCTACTTCCGGGGGAAACTCCTGTATAGCGCTTTGTTTCCGGTGTGATAAGAGTCTCGTGTTCACGCTCTGGTTTTCTAAACAAGTCAACCTAATAAGCAGGGATTTATCTCCTGTAGCTTTTTGTCGCTTAGTAAAAACACAGTTTGTTGACATGCTGTGTGTGTACTTGACTGTTGTGCTCGCTAATCTGAGTGTAGTGGAGAAAACATCTGTAATGTTCACCTGTAGCTTTGAATGCTAAACCACACAGAGATGTGCTTCTGAATGTAAACAATCTCATTTTGTAATAGGCTGCAGTTCTGCTTTTGTGTTGAGTGATGCACAATGAAGTGAAATAATAAAGTGATATGGAATAACGTGAAAGTTGCCATGTCTGTGCAGTATCCTGCATTCATTTACTGTAAACACACATTATGTATTTTAAGGAGGTTGAAGGCAGCTATAATTACTAATTGCCTCACTAGTAAATAATGATAAAGAATATCATGATAAAGAATATAATACACAGCAGGTATAATAACAAAAACACTGAAAGCCGTTTTATCGAGTGGACTAATGATGGATTTTTCTCCTAAATGTTTACTGACATATCCAACACACACAAAGCACATTTAGCTTCAAACGAGTCTTGATATGGACTTTACCCACAGGGTCTACCGTCTATGTTTCTATTACAGTTGCTCTGCTTATAGTTCACACTGATTAGTTTGGTGTTAGTTTTAATGTCTGCAATGTTGTGTTCAAACCATGTTTTGTTTTGTGAAAGATGAGATTGTTTGAAATTATAAAACTGTATACCAGTATTTGAACCATACCTGCAGCTGCTTGTATTTTCTACACATTTGATTAGTTGCATTTCCTAAATAATTAGATCATAGTTTGTCAAATTTAGCTGAGAATTTGAATTCTATGTGTTTTGCTTTCAGAATTATATGGAAACAGTCTTTATCATCTTTACAAATCTATCTCAGTCAATAAGAAGCACACAGAACAGAGCTATAGACAATGCTGTTTAAGTAAAGCAGTTTTATTTGCAGAATAACAGCAAATCACTTCCCAAACAGCATGTAGTATTTTAAAACATCAAGTGATTTATTATTGACCTTTATTTAACCGGGAAAAGTTAAATCTGTGAAGCCGTCCCTTCTTATTTTGATCAGCCATCGAGTGCAGCTCAGGGAAACTTAGCATCTTGTTGAATCTCCCCCCAGCAGTACACAGCAATGGTTTAGTGTTTTGGAGACCATCTTTTTTTATTTTTTATTGGTTGATTTGGTCAGGACAGTGCATGTTAATGAACATACATGGGTGTCATCAGTGGTTAAAGTTGACTTTGGGAGGTGGTGGAACTCTAATCTCGAAGACTCAGAACGCTACATTAGGTCGATATATGAAAGGCTGTGCGTATATTACATGTAACAGAAGGTGTTTTATATTATTTTTCATTTATTTATTTTAAAAATAAGTTTTAAACCATTTCACAGAATAAGATTTCTTTATATGTGCTCTTGTTTGAGATACTCCCAGAAAATTAGAGCAACAGCCAGTCCTACCCGGGAATGTTTTTTAATAATCAGATACAATTTAGTGCAATCTGGTGTATTTAAGGCAAAAATATGCTGTTTGAATTAGCCTTATTCAGTGATGAGAATCAGAACTGTCAACATTATGATTATTTTCCTAAAAAAAAAAAGAAAAAGAAAAAAAAAGAAAGAAGCAACACTGATTTTGATAGCTTCAAATAGACTTTTATTATTTAATCTATGTATTTATTGTTTTAATTTACTGTCAAAATCCTGTGTAAATGTTCCCTGTGGGTCCCCTCTGCTGTGGGCCTCAGTCCCTCTGCTGCCCGTGTCAGCTCTGCCCCTGTTGTTCCTCCGTCTGTAGCTGCTCATCGCGCTGAGCAGTGAGGAGGAGACACAGGCTCAGGCTAAAGACTCAACTTTAGCCTGGATTCATGACTCTGTTGTTACTTTTAAACCGCGGACAGATTCAGAGGATCAGATCAGAGGAAATACTTTGTAAACATGGCTGACACTGCGCCGTAACTGAGCGCTGTAACGCCGCACTGTTTATCGCCTTTTCTCTTCATTATGCTTCCTAAATTAATTAGTAAACCGAAAATATGAGGCTGATTGATGCGAAATGAAAAGCGGCCTAAAGCTTGGAAGAGTAGACTCCGTTTATGGATTAGTTTATGTCCATAAAGTTCATTATTTCGTGATAAATGCTGTTATATTGAGGCGCATTAAACCTGCGCGCATGAGGAGCAGACTGAGCTGCTGCTGATCTTATGATTATTTCTCCAGATTCTGAAGAGTGGACTTTTGTCCAGCGCAGCTTCAGCAAATTAATAATAAAACTACCCAACCTAGTATTTATTGCATTGATTTATCTCACAGGCGGACTTTCGCAAGTGGCAATCATTAACTTTTTTTTTTTTTTTTGGTCACACGAAGGTGCAGGAACGCCGTTCCCGACCGTTCCTGCCCACTTTAACCCTGGGTGTCATGCATGTAAACAAGCCACACCAGATTGTGCGTCCCCCATGCGCACTCTCAAACACACTCTCATTCATCCTGACCTATTGTACATGTTTTAGTGGTAGGGGAAACCGGAGTACCCGGAGGAAACCTACACAGACACGGGAGAACATGCAAACTCCACAGAAAGGCCCCGTCCAGGTGGGAATCGAACCCGGGACCTTCTAGCTGTGAAGCGAGAGCGCTAACTGCTGTGCCACCGTGCCGCCCAGTACACAACTTCGCAGCTGTGATTGACGCGCAAAATAAAGCCAGCGGAAACGAGCAACTCTACATCCGGTCTCAAACCAGGAAGTTAGCATTTTCTCGTGCACAGGGTCTATTTGGTGACCTGAGCAAGACACATAAAAGAAAGAAAGAAATATATCAAAATTCAGTCAATCACAGAATCCATGAATTTACAGCATTTATACCTGTGTGTGTTTCTTTAGCACATGGACAAAGCTTTGTTTATTTCCTTGACTCAAATGACCTTCTATATTTTTCAGATTTTCTTTTGCTGTTTTTTGGGGACCAGTCTTTTGGACTCACTTTGCAGATTGAAAAGCATATTGTATTATGATTATTATTCTTAGCAAACTGAGCAATCCTGAAACGTGTCTAAACTGGTTATTCCTCTGCGTTGTTACACAGGCTGAGGCTCGTTTGCTTAAAATGTCTATTTTCTGACTTAAAAGACTCAAAGTGTCTGGTAGTTCTGGCAGAAGCATGGTCCTATGGTTAAACGTTTAAAGTGCAATTCAGCGCCCTCCCAGCAGATGGTGCCCCATCATAGGTTTATGATTGTACAGATAATGCAAAATGCAAATAGTCAATAGTTAAGATGAGAGAAAATATGTTAATTGTATGAGGCACTATTATCTTTACAATCATAAACAAAACGTCTCATACAATGTGAACATTTATTTCCAACAAATACACAATATAATAATATATTGACTGATTTAGATTTTAGAAAATTAATTCAACATTAAAACAGATTTATTTCAATGAAGCTTTTGTCACAGATTTATTCAGTGAAGAGTAACCAGAGGTTTTACAGCAAAAATAAGCCCCTTATGAGGAATCATGAATCTGTGGACCCGCCCCCCCCCCCCCCGCACCAGCTGTAGGGGCTGGTGCAATGTGATTTGGGAAGCTCCAACAGCTGCACCCACGACCCCAAGTGAAAGAAAATGGATGGATGTAAGTAGAAAGTATTGTGTGATAAAAGTACTCCAAGACGACTTCACAGACTTACTCGAGTACCTGTGTTTGTTTCTGTCTCAGGTCATTTCACTTCAGTGTATAATAATAATAATAATAATAATAATAATAATAATAATAATAATAATAATAATAATAAACTGTCCCATTAAACCACTAAAGGTCCAAGGTCCAGGAACAACATGTCCAGTGACGCTTCTTTATCCGAAAATGAAGATGAGGACACAAGTTTGGTACAAGAATTTGACACATTTACTTATGAAAACTATGAGTCGCTAACAGGTTTGCATGACATCGATCCAGATATTCAGTTTTATAACAATCTGACTAAAAAATGTACGTATTTTCAAGATCAACAAATGTCTTTATTGGAAAATGTGGAAGATACTTTGTCAATTATACACTTTAATAGTCGGAGCCTACAGGCCAACTTTGACAATATAAAGGAATATCTTGATAACCTTAGCTTTACTTTTAATGTTATAGCTATTTCGGAGACATGGTTAAATAGTGATTCCAATTTTAATTTAACACTTGAAGGTTATGAAATGTTTCATAAAAACAGAGAACACAAAAATGGTGGAGGCGTTGCACTCTATGTGGATAAAAAACTTCAAATACAGGTCGTGGAGCACATGAGTGTAGCAATTGAGCAAGTAATGGAGTGCATAACTGTGGAGATTGTTTTTGAGAAAAGAAAAAATATACTGTTATCTTGTGTATACAGAGCTCCTGGAACAGATTTACAAGTATTTACAGAGTGCATGGAAAATATGTATGTTGACCAAACGAAGGAGATCATTTTTTGTGGTGACACTAATATTGACCTATTGAAACATAAGAGTCATGGACCAACAGAACATTTTTTGAATGCAATGTACAGTAATACATTTTATCCATTGATTACACTACCTACAAGAATAACAGCTACGACTGCTTCTCTAATTGATAACATATTTACCAACATGTTGGAGAGTGTTCATCAAAGTGGGATTTTAATAAATGACATAAGTGATCACTTACCGATATTTACACTAGTCAAGGTAAAACAGGACCGTTTCTGGGAGACTAACCCAACAAAGTGATAAAATATAGACCCAGGAGTGAAAGTTCAATGAATGCCTTTCAACAAAGCTTATCAAGACAAAGCTGGGATAAAGTTCTTGGTGAAAATGAGGTAGACAATGCATACAATGAATTTCTGCAAATATTTAAATGTCTCTATGATTTACACTGTCCAACAAAAACATACAAAATGAAAGCAAAAAGGAGGAGAGGCCATGGATAACAAAAGGGATAATGAACGCATGTAAAAAGAAAAATGCTCTGTACAAAACATTTCTTAGGAAAAGAACCTCAGAATCTGAAACAAAATATAAAAGGTATAAAAACAAACTAACCAATATAATGCAAATATCTAAGAAGGAATACTACACAAATCAGCTTGAGAAAAATAAAAATAGTATGAGAGGCCTATGGAGTACATTAAATAGTGTTATAAGAAGGAACACCGGGAAAAACCCTGTTCCAGATTATATCACACATAATGGAAAAAAATAAGCCAAACTGGGCAACATTGTAAATATGTTTAATGACTATTTTGTCAACATTGGGCCCGAAATGGCAAATCAAATTAATATTTTGGACAATGTAAACGTTCTAGAAAATGTATTGGAAAGCAGAGATTCATTGTGTGTGACTCCTACAGATACAAAAGAAATTATAGATTTAGTTAATCAATGTAAGAGCAAAAAATCTAGGGACTATAATGAAATTGATATGACTCTTATCAAAAGGGTCATACATGAAATTGTAGTGCCCATAACCCATATCTATAATCTATCTCTCCAGACTGGGAATTCCCAAGTCAAATGAAAATTGCAAAGTTGTGCCCATATTTAAGAATGGTGATAGTCATGAGGTGCCAAATTACAGACCTGTATCGATTCTACCTCAGTTCTCTAAGATCCTTGAAAAACTTTTCTCTAATCGTCTTGATAGGTTTATAGAACAATACAATTTACTCAATGAAAGCCAGTATGGTTTTAGGAAAAATAGAGGAACTGCCCTAGCATTAACAGAAGTATTTGAGGATATAACCAACAGTATTGACAAAAAGTTACACTCTGTAGGAATATTTATAGACCTTAAAAAAGCGTTTGACACAATGAACCATCAAATACTACTGCAAAACATGGAAAAAAAATGGCATTCGTGGAGTTTCACTGAACTGGGTCAAATCATACCTCTCAGACCGGAAACAGTATGTTCAACTGGAGGAATGCACGTCTGAAATGCAGAATATTACTTGCGGGGTGCCACAAGGATCGATTTTGGGTCCTATGCTGTTTTTACTATATATAAATGATCTTTGTTATACCTCTTCTAAACTGAAATTCATACTATTTGCTGATGATACAACGATTCTGTGTTCAGGAAAGGATTTACAGCTTCTTATGACGGAAATCTCAACAGAAATAAATAAGTTAAAACAATGGTTCGATAATAACAAATTGTCAATGAATATTATGAAAACAAAAATGATGATTTTTGGGAAACGAATCAAAGATACTGAAGTAAAACTTCATCAATAATATGGAATTAGAGAGAGTTTACGAATGTACATTTCTGGGTGTGATTTTAAGTCATAATGTAAGCTGGAAACCCCATATAACAAGTATACAATCAAAATGGCAAAGAGTATATCGGTAATGTACAGAGCTAGACATTTGCTAAAATATAGAGCCCTACATATTATATATAGTTCTTTAATTCTCCCATATATCAGCTACTGTGCGGCGGTTTGTGGTAACACTTATAAAACTCATTAGATCCACTTTATAAACTTCAGAAAAAAGCCATAAGAATCGTCCATAATGTTGGTTTTAGGGACCATACAAATGAGTTGTTTTTAGCATCTCGTATAATGAAAATTGAAGACTTAATTAAATTTAAAACTCTTGTTGTAATGTACAAAGCAAGTCGTGATCTTCTCCCCAGGAACACCCAAAAATTGTTCAGCAGTAGAGAAGGAAATTATAATTTAAGAGGAGAATTTGTGATGAGAAAACACTGTGTTCACACCACACTTAAAAGTATGTGTATCTCCCAAGCAGGAATAACATTGTGGAATGACTTAGATAAAGAGACAAAACAGAGCAAAACACTAGGACACTTTAAAAGAACATGTAAAGACATTATCTTTAAAAATTATGCTAGTGAAGTATCATAGCTCTTTTTACCCATGCATATGAAAACTGAAAGTATTTTATCTGCACTCTTGCCTTTTACTTTCATTGATTAACTTTATGTTGATGTTTTATTGATTGATTTTATCTGTTTTCTTGTAATTTTTTCTGCAACTGTGAAGCACTTTGAATTGCCTTGTGTATGAATTGTGCTCTACAAATAAACTTGCCTTGCCTACTTATGGGTATATTTGGTATAGTAGGGTCGAGCGATATTGAAGTGTGTATATTTTTGTATGATCACAATGAAAGAGAGCTGTGCCCTGGTATAAGTCTTAAGTATCATATGCGTATTTATTTGTACGACCGTAAATGATAAATCCTTTTTTTTTGTTTGACTGTAATTGAAAAATCCTCTGATATTGTAAATGATAAATGACACTTGTACGATCATAAACTATATTTAAGAATAATGCATAAGCTAATGCATGAGCACAGACTCATGTCTTAGTTTCTTGCATGAGTGTATGTGATGTTACTTGGATGAGAAATAAGGGGTAGGTCTAGTATAAGTTCTTCTTCCTACTCCTTTTGAGCAAAAGTCTTGTTTTTTCTGTTTTCAAATGTAAAAAATGTTTGAAATACTTTTCTGCTCAAATGAATAAATAAATGAAAAAATGAAAATGAAAGGTCACGGTCAGTGGTTTCTCCTTCTCTGGCTCGTTGCACTTCCAGGTGTTGCCTGTAGGAGGCGCTCAGGCAAAGGAAATGTAACATTTATTTAGAAATGGATTATATGAGTCTGCAGTTCCCCCAGAGCTGCACCTTTACGGCTTTGTCTCCTTCACAGTCCGTTTGGTTTTAACAGTAACTGAGGAAAGAGAGAGACAGTAAAGAGCATATGTGAATAGACTGCCTGGTTATTGGGAATATTTATTTCATTCTGTAACAATCAACGTTTGAACTGTCTGATATATGGAAATATGAAACACTAATTAGTACATAAGTATACAAACTGTCCCTCTTTAAAGTGCATACAGCACATTAGACAATCGTTGCTCAAACAGGTAACACAATTATACTTAAAGAGCAACTAAACACCAAATAAAGTTTTTTTTTTACTGATAAACTGTCTCAATGTGTGTCTCATAGTGTTGTCCACTGGTCCCTGACATTATTCTGACATTATAGCGCAAACATGTGTAAAATCCTAACTTTGGCCTGAAACGAATGTGTTGCGCCCCTTCAGGGTAAACTCTGCTACTAAATTAGATTTTCCTGATTGGCTGGAGACGTGTCCACGGCCTCCACAGAACGTCATAAGCTGCACCAGCTCCACACATCGTCATCAGGTGCTGCCCATTGTCCCGCCCCTGTACCTGTGGTTTATAACCAAGTCCCTCCCACGTAATCAGTCTGCTGTGATTGTGCCAATGCAAAGGCCCACACACTCACCCCCGCATGTCACCCCCAAACTTCAGAGACGCCTCTTTCACAGCAATTTTTGACTTTTGTTTGTGGGTGGGGAAAGGCTTTGGCCCGTTTAGGTACTCTTTAAGCTTTCTTTAGTTTGAGCAGTTTTATTTTGAGGTTTATAATTTCACTTCCTTATTGGACACTGACAGGATGACGTTCATCATTAGTGCCGTGCACTTTATGCCCAAACATTCTTCTCAGAAAATATCATACGTGTTCAGACATTGTAAAAACTCAGTTGTGCAGAATGTTCTGTAACAGCCTCACTGTGAGCAGATTTAAAAAGGCTTCCATCAAAAAGCTCAAAGTGGCTTATAAAAATGCATTTACAATCCTGTTGAAAAAAAACAAGGTTCACAATCGCCAGTCTATTGTTTTGTTTGTACTTTTGATGCTCTCATGAGGAATCTGACACACACCGTTTAAATGAGCTGGTGAATCTTACTGTCAGTGCCGTACGTTACCAGTCAGCTCTGTGGAAGCACGGGTACAGTAAAATATGTGTTGTTTTTGTGTCGAGTCTGATAATAAAGATGATGATAATGACAGAGATAGAGGTAAACCATTTTATACTGTTGCCATGCCGACCATGTAATGTCAATGAGAAATCAGTGATCATCTAATTAATAGATGATCACTGAATTAATAGACGATCATAGAATTTAATATTCACAAACCTTATTATTTCTTTAGACGTCTTCACTCTTCAACATTTAAAATACAGAAATCCAAGCCATCTTTTAAAACATTATTATTTGAATACTCTTATATTAAAACGTTAAACACTAATAATAATAAAAGCTTTAACTTAGGGTCTGCATGAAAAGCTAAAAGTACCCGAGTCTCTATGATTTTGTATCTTTGACTGTATATGAACATGACAGATTCCTTTGCAAAGGATTCAATCGGTTATGTTCATCTTATTGCTCTTTGAATTCGTTATTATTGTTAATGTATTAATGTGTTAATTCAAAAAAAAAAAACTATGAGTGAGTCAAACTGCTATGGAACTTTACCCATTTTAAAAATTCACGTAAAAATAACCTTTCTGCCAAACATTTCTTTATTCATTTGTTGCTTCACTGAAATAAAATGATGATGATGATGATTATTATTATTATTATACAACAGAGGTTATCCATCTAAATAAGTCATATTTTCTGAAGAATTAAAACCTGTCATATGCACTTTAAATAAGAATAGAGTTCAGGAGTGTGATGTCATCGCTAAGCATCAGGGGATGAGCAGCAATAATAAACTAAGTGAGTTAGATGGATTTACCAGCAGTGACTCAGCAGCTAACGTTGCTGTTCCAATGCTTAGTCTCCACTTTTTATACTGTTTTAGTTAGTCTGTGGAAAATATTTGCTGAGACACTCAAACATGGCGGATCCATGGTAACAGTGAATTTTCCCAAACTCTATTGAACACAGGCTTGTCATTTTGACCTCCATGTGTTTGTCTGAGCGTGCACATCTTCCTCATTTTATCCTGGTTAGCGCTCGATCGTCTGCTCCGGAGAGACACTGCTCGGAAACAGGAGAGATTTCAGGACTCAAATTAGGGTTAAGGCCCTGGATATGGTGAACCTTTGGGTTATTTATATATTTAGACAAACCAACTCAAAGTCTATACAAGATCACAGCACACCGTACCTCCAGAGCAGAATATCTAACTGTAAATGTAAATAATAATGGGTGATGTTGATTACGTAATACTTAATAATAACTAAGTCACTGTTCAATTAATAGAATGGTGACTGGTGTTTATAAGTAATGATTGGTTATGGTTATTAAGCAAATGGGAAAAAGGAAAAGTAAAGAAAAGTACAAATTGTAAATAAAATAAATGCTTATATGTATTGTAAACTGGATACATTTCTATCTTCATGTTGTCTTCTTACTTTGGAAGTCTTGTAATCATTACGTGATTTTCTTTTTGTTAAACATGAATGTTTTTCTTTAGCAAAGCTGCTGTACGTAAAGTTAATATGGACAATTGTAATTGTGTAATCCCGGAATTTGTAATGTAAGTGTTATATTGTACGAGATGATGTATTACAGTATCCAGAATGTAAATTCATTTTGAATATGGGGGTAGGCACTTATAAACTTTCTTGCTTCGGCCTCAAACTGCTTTTGAGTTTTTGTTACTTTATTTATTTTCGGCACTGCTACAATGTTAATGTAAATAATCTCTCAAATAAATTCCAAACCAAACTATTCTTGCCCTATTCTAATAATGGAGCTGGCCCCAAAAACCCCTCACCAGTTTCCGTTTTAATAAAATGGATTGTTGTAAATTAATTTGAGGTTAATTAACTAATTTTTTCATTTTATTTACATTTGTGTGAACAATAATAATGTACATGGGGGGGTCTGCAACACTAATGGGGTCGGGTGGGTGTTATACTACAGTACATGTGCCGGCTAAAATTTACATTTGAAATTGAACAAATTGAGACTTTGGAGAGAACTCTTGTAAGGGCGTTTTAGTTTGTTACATTTATTTGAATTATCTCTTTGGACAAATACAGTACAGAAACACCACAGTCAAAAGTGTTTAGTGAGTTTTATTGTCAAAGAAAGAAAAACACATCTTTAATCATTTTTACAAAGATTAGATATTCAGAAAATAACAAGATTGATCAACATGAGAAACAAATGTTACACATTAATTGCAAAACTTTAAGGAAACAAATACTGAATTTGATGTATTTGCTTATCATTATCTCAATTTCTGGTATTGTGGAAACTTGAACATATTTGATTCTGTGATTATTTTGAACTGGCCACAGCAGGATTGAAACGACAAGTTATAGGAAGAACAAGATGAATCATGAATAAATAATATGGATAGTCATCTTTCTGTTTCTAGAATTGGCTATTCTCTGCCCCATATTTTGGTTTGGTTCATCATTATTTCTCCTCCTTGATGAGCATATCGCTGTAGTGAAGAGAAGGTCTGACAACTTGGACATAAACATATTCTTGAACATTGTTTCATCAGAACCTCAAATACGGTAACTTTTGTTACCTGTGGATATTTCATTATAAAATGTGTCTCCATTTTTCTTCTAACCCTAATCCCTTTGGACTTCTGATTTACATACACACTCTATATTTAATATTCTGGACACTCTAAATATCCATCTCTTCCATATCATAACAATGTATTTTATCAACATTTTACCGAAATCAACTGCCATTAACGCCAATGTTTAACATTATTTTTATCTAAATAGTGGCAAACAGCTTATGTATTTGGTCAGTTAATCTAAAGCATAAATGTGATCAGCACTTTTTTTTTTTTTTTGCATATTTGAAGTGTTTCATCTTCCAGAAAGGCAAAGCACACATTTGTAGCCACAGGATCAGATGGAAACACAGTTTATCTGATTTCTGTGATGGTGGCAAGGATTAGTTTGATCAAGCAATTGCAAAAAACTGAATAAGCGACAGGGAGATCAGAGTTAGTGATATCAACTACATAAGGTCAAAGTTATGTGTGTGATATTACTGGGCCAATATATACTATACAATATTTTTCAATGCACAAAGTATTAAACGTATGATTTTTCACAAAAACAAAATGGAATATTTTACCCTGAATGAACTGAATAAGAAAGCTCAAGTGGAGTTTCCAAAATATCAGTCCAATATTGATTAAAACAGTTTGAAAAGCGCAAACGGCAGAAGCATTTTAAACCAATCACCACCAAATCTGGATTTAATGAGATTGTTTTTGAGTCAAAACATTTGTATATTTATTTTCTATAACTGAGTTGCAATACATGGTTTTCAAAACGATTCATATTGCAAAATGATATTTTGTCCGAGCCCTATTATCTACATGGTCTTTATAAGTTTTTCTTTACTTGTTTGTTACTTGCTTCATAAACATCTATTCTGGCATTTTTGTAACTGTTTCACTAGCATCTTCATCGCTCTGTTTTGTTACAAAACAGAGCGATGAAGATCTAGTGAAACAGAGCGATGAAGACGATACAAAACAGAGCGTGAAGATGCTATCGTTTTGTTAGCATCTTCATCGCTCTGTTTTGTTATCGTCTTCATCGCTCTGTTTGTTAGCATCTTCATCGCTCTCTGTTTTGTTATCGTCTTCATCGCTCTGTTTTGTTATCGTCTTCATCGCTCTCTGTTTTGTTATTGTCTTCATCACTCTTTGTTTTGTTAGCATCTTCATCGCTCTCTGTTTGTTATTGTCTTCATCGCTCTCTGTTTTGTTATTGTCTTCATCGCTCTGTTTTGTTAGCATCTTCATCGCTCTGTTTTGTTATCGTCTTCATCGCTCTGTTTTGTTATCGTCTTCATCGCTCTGTTTTGTTATCGTCTTCATCGCTCTGTTTTGTTATCGTCTTCATCGCTCTCTGTTTTGTTATCGTCTTCATCGCTCTGTTTTGTTATCGTCTTCATCGCTCTGTTTTGTTAGGTCTTCATCGCTCTTTGTTTTGTTAGCATCTTCACACTCTTGTTTTGTTATCGTCTTCATCATCTCTGTTTTGTTATCGTCTTCATCACTCTCTGTTTTGTTATCGTCTTCATCGCTCTTTGTTTTGTTAGCATCTTCATCGCTCTCTGTTTTGTTATCGTCTTCATCGCTCTTTGTTTTGTTAGCATCTTCATCGCTCTCTGTTTTGTTATCGTCTTCATCACTCTCTGTTTGTTATCGTCTTCATCGCTCTGTTTTGTTATCGTCTTCATCGCTCTTTGTTTTGTTAGCATCTTCATCGCTCTGTTTTGTTATCGTCTTCATCGCTCTGTTTTGTTATCGTCTTCATCGCTCTCTGTTTTGTTAGCATCTTCATCGCTCTGTTTTGTTATCGTCTTCATCACTCTCTGTTTTGTTATCGTCTTCATCGCTCTCTGTTTTGTTAGCATCTTCATCGCTCTGTTTTGTTATCGTCTTCATCACTCTGTTTTGTTATCGTCTTCATCACTCTTTTTGTTATCGTCTTCATCGCTCTTTGTTTTGTTAGCATCTTCATCCTCTTTGTTTTGTTATCGTCTTCATCGCTCTGTTTTGTTATCGTCTTCATCGCTCTGTTTTGTTATCGTCTTCATCGCTCTGTTTTGTTATGTCTTCATCGCTCTCTGTTTTGTTATCGTCTTCATCGCTCTTTATTTTGTTAGCATCTTCATCGCTCTCTGTTTTGTTATGTTTCATCTCTGTTTTTTCTCTTCATCGCTCTCTGTTTTGTTATCGTCTTCATCGCTCTTTGTTTTGTTATCGTCTTCATCGCTCTTGTTTTGTTATCGTCTTCATCGCTCTTGTTTTTTCTCTCACGTCTTTTTTGTTATTCATCCTCTTTTTTGTTATCGTCTTCATCGCTCTTTTTTTTGTCTTCATCGCTCTTGTTTTTAGTCTTCATCGCTCTTGTTTTGTTATGTCTTCATCGCTCTTGTTTTGTTATCGTCTTCATCGCTCTTTGTTTTGTTAGCTCTTCATCGCTCTCTGTTTTGTTATCGTCTTCATCGCTCTCTGTTTTGTTATCGTCTTCATCGCTCTTGTTTTGTTATCGTCTTCATCGCTCTGTTTTTTGTTCATCCTTTTGTTATCTTCATCGCTCTTGTTTTGTTATCGTCTCATCGCTCTTTGTTTTGTTAGCATCTTCATCCTCTTGTTTTGTTATCGTCTTCATCGCTCTTTGTTTTGTTATCGTCTTCATCGCTCTCTGTTTTGTTATTGTCTTCATCGCTCTGTTTGTTATCGTCTTCATCGCTCTTGTTTTGTTATCGTCTTCATCGCTCTTTGTTTTGTTATCGTCTTCATCGCTCTCTGTTTGTTATGTCTTCATCGCTCTCTGTTTTGTTAGCATCTTCATCACTCTTTGTTTTGTTATCGTCTTCATCGCTCTTTGTTTTGTTATCGTCTTCATCGCTCTCTGTTTTGTTATTG
Organism: Neogobius melanostomus; assembly: GCA_007210695.1. Classification (NCBI taxonomy): domain Eukaryota; kingdom Metazoa; phylum Chordata; class Actinopteri; order Gobiiformes; family Gobiidae; genus Neogobius; species Neogobius melanostomus. Next base: position 242,563 of record VHKM01000332.1, on the reverse strand, counting down.
TCTTCATCGCTCTCTGTTTTTGTTTATCGTCTTGTTTGTTATCGTCTTCATCGCTCTTGTTTTGTTATCGTCTTATCGCTCTCTGTTTTGTTATCGTCTTCATCGCTCTTTGTTTTGTTATCTCTTCATCGCTCTCTGTTTTGTTATCGTCTTCATCGCTCTTTGTTTTGTTAGCATCTTCATCGCTCTTTGTTTTGTTATCGTCTTCATCGCTCTCTGTTTTGTTATCGTCTTCATCGCTCTCTGTTTTGTTATGTCTTCATCGCTCTTTTTTTTTGTTTTGTTTATCGTCTTCATCGTTTTTTTTTATGTCTTCATCGCTCTTTGTTTTGTTAGCATCTTCATCGCTCTCTGTTTTTAGCATCTTCATCGCTCTTTGTTTTTCTCGTCTTCATCGCTCTCTGTTTTGTTAGCATCTTCTTTGCTCTCTGTTTTGTTAGCATCTTCATCGTCTCTGTTTTGTTATTGTCTTCATCGCTCTCTGTTTGTTAGCATCTTCATCGGTTCTGTTTTGTAATCGTCTTCATCGCTCTCTGTTTTGTTAAGGTCTTCATCGCTCTTTGTTTGTTCTTGTCTTCATCACTCTTTGTTTTGTTAGCGTCTTGTTCAGAGCTTGTCTTGTTGATTTCTTGTTGTTGATGATGCCCTCTGTTGTTCTTGTCTTTATCTGGAGAAGTTTTAGTTGCAACTATCCCTAAAATTTCTTCTCTGTTGTGAACTTTGGCTAAAGTCTCTGCTTTCGTTCTCATGGCATTCAAGGATTCCACTCTCTGTTTCCAGCCTGGTTTGGCCTCAGCCTTCTCCCCTTCGATGAGCATGTCGATGTACTCCGGAGTGGACAGAGGATTTGGCTTCAGTGCGATCTCCTTCAGACGATTCAAACTTTTAGATGACTTGTCTATCAGCTCTGTCACCTGAACCTGGACATTGTCATATTGTTTCTTGAGATTTTTCATCACAGCTTCAACTGGACTTTTTGCATTTTTTGCTACATCATACTTCTTCTTTAGTTCATCTATAGTCTGCTTCTTTGTCACTGGCTTATATTCAAATTTGTATTTCTGATTGAAATGCACATTCCAGTTACATTTTCCAGGGCACACTTCACAATATCCTGTCTGACCATTCATTGCCGCACAGCCCCTTTTGCCATCATCGTTTGGGATTCCACAGGGATAGTGACAGGTCATATGGCACTGCTGACAGTTGGTGATGTAGTTTCCTGATCGTGAAATATCTTCCTTCACTGCCTCCATGACAGTGACTTCGAATTCAAATTTTTTATTCCTGCTGATTTCAGCCTCAAACGTTTTCAATTTTTCAGACGTCTGTTTTATCTCCTCCAGTTTACAAAGACCCACTTGAACTTGTTCCTGCAGACTCTCCACTATGATCTCCAGCTGTTGGCGCTCTTTCAGGACTTCTTTAGTCAGTAGTAGGCTTACAGTTTTTGCTTGAGTCAAAGCATCAAAAAATCTCTTCATACTTTTGATTCCCATGTTCCAAAACATTTGATCAAATTCATCCTCATCTGAGGTAGATGATTTGTTGGAGGCGAACAGAGCTGAGTTGTTGAACTTAAAGTGCAGAGGAGCTCCTTTTTCTTCAGGACATGGGACTCCTGATGCAGTGATGGCCCCAGAACCGGGGTCGCTGTCCATCTGCAAACGTCACCAGGACTCGGATGTTTTCTGCTATGTCTTTGCCAAAGATGGACAGCACTGAGTCGAACACGTATTTCTGTGAGGGGGTGAGTCTCGCTAAAGACGCCTGAACTACAAAACACACTGAGTCCAGTTCAAAGACCCCAGTTTTAGACGTGAAGAGGCGTCTGATCTGTTCTGTGATCTCCTTGTCTCTATCGATCCCTCTGGTGTCTCCAAACCCCGGAGTGTCGATGATGGTGAGGGAGTAGTCGATCTGGAAGCCATCTTGGTAGTTCAGTTTGTAAACTGTGACCTCAGACGTCTGACTCTCGGCTTGAGTTTCCTTCTGAACCTCTTTGACTAATTTAAAGCGGTAATCGTCCTCCCATTGGACGCCTAAGGTGTAGTTGATCATTCCATCGATCAGAGTGGATTTCCAGCTCCTGTTGCCCCATGACCATTATGGTGCGGTTGTTTTTTAGAGTCTTGTTTCCAAATATATAGCGTCTACAGCCTGAGATATTAATCTTTTCTTCCTCCAGGGGAACCTGATAAACAGGGAGTGGTCCAGTTTGTTTTAAGAGGCTGCTTTTGGCTTTGACTGCATCAGGCAGATGTTGGAAAGCAACTGATGTCTCTTGTGTTATTTGGTCAGAAAAATTATCCTTTCGATCTTTTGAGTTTTCACCAATAAAGGGTAAAAATCTACTAAAAAATTTCCTCATTGTCAGAATTATAGATTGGACTGAACTGAAATTATTGGAAGTGGGTTCCTCTGATGAATCCAGTAAAAACCTGGGGGGATAAATGTATTATTATTATAAATAATAATGATCAATAAATAATACATTTCTAACTGCTATTCACTTTTTTAGCAGGAAAGACTGGTGGCCTTTTTCCACCGAGCTGGTGCTAGTTTCAGTTTCAGACCCAGTTCTTTCTTTGTCCGCTTGTAAAATGCTGGCTCTTGGTTCCAAAAACTGGAGCCGATTGGGAACCCGTTAAAAGCTGGACCAACAGCAGCAGTGATGTCATCGGCTGTGGGCGTGGCTTTCCTTCAGGCAAACAACAACATCAGTTAGTTCGTGCTAACTTCTGTAAAAAGGAAGAAAATTAGCTTTGTTCTCTTAAGGTCAGCACACACCACACAACTTTTCCAGTCTTATACAATTTTGTAAAGAATGGGGGTTCACACTTAACGACTGAGAATAGTAAGAGGGACTGATGTTTTATAGAAAATATAGGCCTCTGTTTGTGAACGTGGGGAACATGTGCGTCTCCCGATTGGTCAACAGTGTCATGTGATCGCTGTCACAACAACGCAGTTCAATGCTGCTACTGCTACTACGAGCCTTCAACTCTGTCAAAATGGAGATAAACGTCACCGACACGAAGATGCGGGACGTATTTCGTTGGATTTAATAAAAAAAAGGAGATGGACCATCAGCCGCGAGACACAGGAGAGAAGCTAACGGAGAAAGTAGCTGGAAAGTCCGTCTCCAAACTCAGTAAGTAAACTCTGTTTGTGGTTGAAATGTAGCTTGAAAGGTGGTTCTCGTGAACATTTGGTGATATAAAGTTGTGCTGTTTCGTGTGGGGCTGTGGCCATGAAATTAGTTGTTTGTGCCGCTGTTTTGACAGAGAAATGAAAAAGGAGGCGCGGCGGTGTTTTCTGTCTTTATTACCTCTGTCATTGGCCGCTGCATTGATTCTGTGTGTTCACTTTGGGGACGGCAAAATCACCCACGTTTCTCCTGTGCGTCCAAAATCAGGCTTAAAAATCAAACATGTTTGATTTCCTGCGACTGAGGTTTAGTTGCGTCTGACTGCTGCCCACACTACACGATTCAAACACGAGTCCAGTCGTGCCCCCCCCACAATACGCGACACGACATCAGCCTTCGACTAGACACGACTTCAGAAAACTCGGTGCGACTGAGAATTAGAGCAAAATCGGGCATAAAAGTCGTGTATTGTGTGCTGACCATTAAGCTACAGCTAAAACTAGGAGCTGTTCAAACTAACATCATCATTAAATCCAGCAAATGTTACGGCTGCTGCTGTGACAGGAGCGTAGACAAACTAATTGATAAACTATACAAAAATGTACTTTTGTGTTTTACAGAATAACTTTTTTATTGTACATCTAACAGAAAATGTTAAATTATGAGTAAATTGCTGTGTTCAGTATTCACCTTATTCCGCACCACCCACTTTTGCTTCTTTTGGCTTTGTATTGACACTTCCTGTAGAGCGCGTCATCCGTTCAGTAAGTGGAGAACGAGGGGAAATGTTTGCAGCTAAAATATGACTTACAGTAGATTGGACTAGAGATGGAAATTACCATAGTGCTAAATCTGGTGTAGCTATGTTTTTCATGTAACTGCACGCTGTCCTTTAAATTAAATGAATTAAAATACATTGATTTGTATAAAATGTCCAATTCATTTGCACCAATGAGTCTACACTGCACTGTTTGTCTGGGCAACTGTACAACAAAATGTGTCCTCTGTATTTAACCCATCCGTCGATGCGCTGGGGCAACCCGTAAGGAGCAGTTAGCCGTGCCGACAGCTTTGCGTCTGTATAGTAACTGATTTTCTAGAATAAGGTGAATATGTTACAACCATTAATATTTTATGACTTCCCATTCCGTTGCTATGGCAGAAGTGGTGTTTTTTAACATGCAGCGCTATGCAAGCTCTTAATTTGGTGGAAAACAAGGTCAGTATGGCCGAAATGGCATCAGCCCCAGCTCTAAACCAGATCTGAATCAGCAAATCGATGGAAAACCCCTATCAGAAGTCGCACAAACGAGACTTAACCTGGAGGCAAAAGTGAGCGCTCAAGGCCACAGAAGAGAGAAGACCGTGTCAACAGGTCAGTCACTTCAATCTATGTCTATCCATTGAATGTACAGTATCTAATGTATTATTATTATTATTATTATTATTAGTTTATTTGATATGGACATAACAACTGCATTGGACAAACCAGATACATTGTTTTTAGTGTTATAGCAAAACTGCTAATTTGCAACACCTGTCCATAGGAGGCGACACATTTCACAAAACACAATACAATACAGTACAATATTTAAAAAGGTAAAGAATAAACAATTACACATCATCAGTATACATTTCATACAGTGTTACCATGTGAGCAGTTTGATTTGACTTCAGCCATTGTTTCAGACCTAAAAACTGTTCATGTCAGTCTGCAGTTTCAAATCAGTGGGCAGAGAGTTCCACAGGCTGGATCCATTAAAGAGAAACTGGACTGTCCAAAGGTTTTTTGTAAATTTTGGGAGAACACAGTCCCCACTCACCGAGGCTCTGGTGGAGGGTCTGCGGGAGTCCTGACGCCGAATAATGAGAGCGGAAAACAGCGGCGACGCATGACTGTTCAAACATTTAAAGACCAATTTCAGAATACTAAAATGTATAAAGTTTTCGAAAGTAAAAAGATTATGTCTATGGATGATGTCACAGTGATGCCATCTCATAGGTTTTCTGTCAAATACCTTGACTGCCTGTTTGTACAATGAAACAACCGGCTTGAGTGTGGACAGTATCTACAGTACTGGTCAAAAGTTTGGAAACTTTCTGAACAAAATTTAAATCATATTTTAGGGCCTGTCACAATTGGCGCATTGACCGCAGCGATTTTGTCCCCCATTTGTTCTGCGCCAAAATTGAAATTGCCATCAGCCGCAAAGATCGCAAATTAGACCTTTAAGAAATCGCAGTCACATTCACAATAGAGTACGGGCTGCGACTAGATGCGGTTGATTTGGATAGTGTCCAAATGCGAGTGGCGCAAGGAAGAAAGCGAATGGTGAGCGGGTGGGGAGTGAGTGTTTCACGGGCCACAGACATGGATTGCGGACAGTGGTGCGGACTAGAGTGCTACAACCAGCTCGGACAATATTTAGAATTTATTTTCAGGCTCGGGTCGGACTCGAACACATCAGCGTGTTAAAACAAATCAAACTGGTGTAAAATTAAAATGGGCCTGTTTAGTTGACTTAGCGTTCGTTTTTGTGGGGGAAAATAAAATAAACTGGGCCCAGTGCTTTTACGCACCAAAGCTCAGCAAGACCCTGAGCTCAGGCCCGCTGCTCCGGGGAAGTGACCAGCTTCTGTCTGACTTAAGGGAGGGAGCGTTCTGTGGAGCTCGCTGAATTGTTAGACACGAAGTGAACGTGACAGTCCAGTACTGTCTGAAATGGTTAACTCTGTGGGTCGGGTACCTTCGGGTATACGATGGGTACCCGCAAAAGTTGCTGAAACGGCCGGATTTTACGTCCTGGAATTTTACCCGCGGGTATGCGGGTTACACACGGACGGCTCGGCGGGTAGCTGTTACCCGCACAATATTTAATCTATATCATTATGGTGTCTACAGACCTACATTAACCACACAGCTCGTGCAGTTGCTTCCAAGAAAACGGTTTCCTGATTCTTTGTACTTTGGTGACAGTATAGTTTTACGAGCCTACATTTCTCTGACACTTGAGGCAAATCTTGCCTCTTTCCTCTCTCCCTCTTCTGGATATTATTTCAATATATGTGGGTTTCGAGTGTGTAGTAGCCTACCTGTCTGTCCAGCGATCATGTCATGATATAATCCACTTAAAAACATGTTTGTAATCCAGTGCGTCCTTTATTTTGATCGCGCCCGTGTTTCCATAAGTTTATTGATGCGTATGATTCCTCTGATCGAATGCCTGGGCTCGGGAAAGGCATTCCAAACCGCTGCTGCTGCTTGACATGAAGATTCCCTGTTTCCAGACAGTGTCTGTTTCACTTGTAGTGGGCGTGGTTATGATGTTCCAAATTCAGATGATCGATACATTTTTCGTGAATCTGTGTTTTTACTCCTCCGGCCTCCTCACGCCGCTCTGAACGCATTGCCGCCGATTCCCACAGTCCAAGGCACCTGCCGCCACGCACACTCATCACCCGCACATGTGCGCGTACTTACACTGACAATACACAGGAATCAACCGCACTGATGTTTTACCAGTTTGCATTTAACCCTCATTAGCGTCACGTTGTTTCGTTCAGATGAAAAAAAGTGCTTCAATATAATGCTTTTAATTTGTGTGATTTATCACGGGCAGATAACTGGTAGAATGTTAACGGGTCCGGGCGGGTGCGGATTTAAATCTTCATATAATCACGGGTTTACAGGCGGGTAGGTGCTGTAGCGGGTGGGTGCGGGTCTCCAAAAATGGACCGGTGCAGGACTCTGTGTGGCGGTGTAGAGCGCAGCACGCCATGTGCCATGCCAACATTACACGCTGCGTAACCTCACTTCAAAGGCTTTTCTCAAACCGTGCAGCGCTTTAAACACATGATTTATCCATTGATCAAAATAAATATAACACGTAAGTGCGTGGTGTAAGAGAGAGGGCAAACGTGGCTCTTTTTAGCAGGTTAATGGGCTCTGTGAAGCGCGCACATCACTGCCCGTGCACCAAAAGAGTGTTCGCACGACCTTCATATTTTGAGGCCGCAAACAATCGCATAATGCCCGTGCGCCAATTGTGACAGGCCCTTTAGAGTTACAGTGCCTCTCAAAAGTACTAATACACCTTGAACTTTTGCACATTTTGTCATGTTTACAAACCTAAACATAAAGATTTTATTTTGAATTTTTTACCGAAAGTTCACACACAAGTAACAGACAACTGTGAAGTGAAAGCAAAATGATACATGATTCTGTTATTTTACAAAAAATAGAAAAGTGAAAAGTGGGGCGTGCATAAGTATTCATACAGCATTTTCTGAGTGCATTAAATTGCCTTTATAACATTCCTAATGACTGCAGAATGTTCACACCTTGCCCTAACCATTAAATAGAGGCCACCTGTGTGTAATCTACTCTCAGTATAATTCCAGCTGTTCTGTGAGGGCCTCAGAGCTATGGTCAGAGTGTATTGGTCACTAAACAACATCATGAAGGAAAAGGAGCACACCAGAGAGGTCAGGGATAAAGCTGTGGAGAAGTTTAAAGCAGCGTTAAGTTATACAAAGATTTCCCAAGATTTGAACATCTCACGGAGCACTGTTCAATCCATCATTCAGAAATGGAAAGAGTATAGCACCACTGCAAACTTACCAAGACACGGCCGTCCACCTAAACTAACAGACCGAACAAGGAGAGCACTGGTCAGAAATGCAACCAAGTGCCCCAAGATAACTCTGGAGGAGCTGCGACGTACTGCCGCTGAGCTGGGGGAATCTGTACATGGGACAACTATAAGTCATACTCTACACAAATCTGGCCTTCATGGACGAGTGGCAAGAAGAAAGCCATTATTGAAAGGAGGCCATAAGAAATCCTGTTTGAAGTTTGCTAGAAGTCATATGGAGGACACAGCTACCATGTGGAAGAAGGTGCTTTGGTCAGCACCTTCTTCCACATGAGACAAAAATTGAACTTTTTGACCCAAATGCAAAACGTTATGTATGGAGCAAACCTAACACTGCTCATCGTCCTGAGTGCACCATCCCCAGTGTCAATATGGTGGGGGAGCATCATGCTATGGGGCTGCTTTTCCTCAGCGGAGACTGGGAAGATTGTAAGAATAGTTGGGAAGATGGATGGATGGCGCCAAATACAGAGACATTTTGGAGGAAAACCTGCTGGAGTCAGCAAGAGAATTGAGGCTGGGGCGGAGATTCACCTTCCAGCAGGACAATGACCCTAAACACAAAGCTAAATCTACAATGGAATGGTTTAAAAACAACATATGAATGTGTTAGAATGGCCCAGTCAAAGTCCTGACCTAAATCCTATTGAAAATCTGTGGAAAGACCTGAAAACTGCTGTTCACAAACGCTCTCCTTCTAATCTGACAGAGCTTGAGTTGTTTTGTAAAGAGGAATGGGCTAAAATGTCAGTCTCTACATGTGCAAACCTTGTAGTCATACCCCAGAAGACTTGCTGCTGTTATTGCAGCAAAAGGGGTTCCACAAAGTATTAAGTCATGCTGTATGAATACTTATGCACACCCACTTTTCACTTTTCTATTTTTGAAAGTAACAGAATCATGACAAAATGTGCAAAGGTTCAAGGTGTACTTTCGCAAGGTACTGTAGACTCCAAATAACCGGGTAATCTCTGAGATAAACGCACGGCATTGGTGCACACACAGTTCTTGCAAACTTCATAAGAAGCCCGTATGGCACCCACGGTCAGTACGTTTATTGCAGGCTGCTTGTGTGACGCACGTTAGGTCAGCGGTGATCTGAACACCACAATTACTTTCACTTTATTTTTAACCTGGATTAAAAGTGAAAATATTTTTACAGTGATTCAAATCTATGTATTTCCACATAGACTTTATTGTAGACCAGCAGTAGGTGAATATAAGCTGCAGTGAATCGGTTCTGATCAGAAACATCACAGTAACACTAAATCAGAACACCAGTGGCTCATGCATTGTCGATTTGCACATTTAACATTAAATAATCTATATGTATTTTTTTTACTTAAAAAGTACATTTGAAAGTACAGTATAATAACGCAAGTATAATTTTTATATTTTACTTAAAATCTTTCACCACTGGTTATTACGTGTACTATGTATAATCAATATATCAAATTACCTGGAGAGTATTTGTGCTATCCAGTTGAATTTATATCTACCAGCATTTGTCCAGTTGGTTAATGTCATTGTGAAGTCATTTTATTTGATGTTGAAATATCAATTGAGCAGAAAGAAAATAATAATATAGAAGATTTAATAAATCTAAATTTAATAAAATACGCACACGTCGACTCACCTTTCTGTTGTTACAGAAGTGACTGCTGTGAAAACACCCCGAGTGAACACATCTGGAGACCGGAAGAGCCACACACACAAAAAAGCGTATGAAATGTGATGTTTATAAGGAAATTAAATCACAAAAGAGCTTTTCTGTTATTTTAAATATGTAATTCCGTAGGAAGAATCAATGCAATTCATCCAACAGATTTACAACACAGGAATAATAATAATCTGATGTTAGATTACCGTCACAAACAAATAACTTACTCACATTCTGTCTGAGCAGCTCCTTTCCTGTTCATCTGCGTATGTGACAAAACCTGTTTGCTGCAAAAGGGCAGGTCATGTGAGGAAATGAAGGTTTGTTTTAGAGCATTAGGGTGTGTAGTGTCAGTTGTTCAACCTTGTTATCCTTTGTCTATGGTGACTGGCAAAAATGGTCTGACGCTCCACATAAAATCACAGAGCAGGTTGACAAAAAGGATTTTGAAAATGGTAACAGAATTTATTACAGAAATTAAAGAGGTGCATATACAAAATTTAAGCACTTATGCAGTAATTGTGATCGGCTTGATAAAACAAAGATTAACTAAAGCAGCAGGGCAATAGTGGAGATCGTAGCCTGTGCCTTCCTGCTGCAGCCACACCTCCTTTAGACATTCTTTGCCCTTTATGGTTTCCCATCTTCACAGCGCCATCTTCAAGGCGCCCACTATGGAGGCAAGTATTCCCCGATTCAAACATATTTTTAAATTTACTTGTAAGTCCTTTTCTGGCTCCTACAGGGTGTTGCTATTCAAATCACATTCTTCTCAAAAAGCTAACAGTAAACACAGTTCTCGTTCTATTAGTAAACCACATGATTATGTGAGGTGGGGAAGTGGTGGTTAGTTTTTTGTTTTTCCCTTTTGCAACTTTCATACAGATACTTTTCCCCCTTTTATTTTCTAAAATTCTAAAAATCTGGTCCCCACAAAAATATATTTCAATAGCCATCCTCTATACCAGGGGTTCCCAAACTGTTTTGGCTGTGACCCCAAAAATTGACACATAAACATCTCGGGACCCCCAATGTATAAACTTAATGCCTCTTATGCTACTTTAGGCCAGAAAAACATTTAATTATCAAGTTAATATGTATTTAAACTGTTTATTGAATAATTGAATAGATTTAACTAATTATAGGCTGTTTTACTGCTAAAAACAGTAGCATTTTCCTTTTTGTTTCATCTTGAAATCATCTGGGGACCCCACCCAAGGCCTCGCGACCCCTTGGGGGGTCCCGACCCCCACTTTGGGAACCACTGCTCTATACCATGAAGGTGAATCAAAATGTTTTTAGACTTAGTACTTGTATAAGGTAATTTTATTTGTTAAAACATTTATACAAGTCTCTATTGGATAAGTTGTTTTTTTTCTTTTGCTGATATGTTGTGGCCTCGTCTATCACAGTATGGTTGTTTCTTTGGTAATTGTCAGTGATTCAAAGAGCCCTGAGACACAATACCATCCATGAGTTTCATTGAAATTATATATATTTTTACCTTTATGGCACTGAAATACAATTTGCATAATAATTGTTAATGCAGTGTAAAAGCTTAGCTTTGTTCGCTTTATGTAAACAGTTTGGCTTTGTTAGAAACTGCTCCCATTATTCAATAACAAACACATAACATACTCAAGTTGATTTAGATTAAGAAGAAGAAGATCTTATTTATATAGTGCCTTTCACAGACATAGTCACAAAGTGCTTTACATGAGACGATTGTACATTCACTCCACACTCGGTGATGGTAAACTACGTTTGTAGCTTCAGTTTCCCCTGGGGGAGACTGACAGAAGACTGCACACATAAACAGCTAAGAGTTTGTTGTTTACATTGAAAAGACCGATGCTGCCAAAAGCTAAGCTTTGTTGTTTGGGGCGAGCTTCATCGTGGTTTTCCTCTTTAGCTTTGCCTCCAGGGCTGTATTCTTTTCTTTTCGCCAGTAAGTTCAAAATAATGTATTTCCACAATGTGAACGTGTTCGCTAAAACTTTCCCATGTTGCTGAGTTGAAAGTTTGAAGGACACACGCATGTGCACTAGCACTGACGTTATGCGCTGTCAGTCTGAGCAGCCGTGGAAGGAATGAGATGAGATGGGGGACAGATCAGGACCCACACTAACGCGTTACTGATTTGAAAAAGAACCTAGTACTTTGTTACCCCCAACACTGGTAGCCACAGCTGCCCTGGGGTAGACAGACAGAAAGCAAGGATGTCAATCTGCGCCATTGGCCTTCCGACCGCCACCAACCACTCACTCTCACATTCACATGTACAACCTATTATACATGTTTTAGCGGTAGAGGAAACCTACGCAAACACGGGGGAACTTGCAAACTCCACACGAAAGATCCTGTAAAGGTGGGAATTGAACCTGTGACCTTCTAGCTGTGAAGCACGAGCGCTACGTGAGGGGAGGCACGTGTGTTTTGTCATTTACTGTATATTTTGGGTTTGGGTGTTTTTAATCTGGCATGCACAACATTTGTGCAAACTGCTGCTTCATGTGACAGGAAATAAAGATGGGCAAGGATAAGCAACAACAGGATGTTGTTGCTTACTATTCAACCTACTTGCACCTTTTTGACCATGGCGCTCCATGTACTAATATAGTACAATATATGTATATATATATATGTATATATATATATATATATATATATATATATATATATATATATATATATATATATATATTATATATATATATATATATATATATGCTTAATGTCAAGCCCTGCCTGGTTTATATGTGGTTTAGTCCTTGGCTTGATATGGCTAAATATTTCAGAAATTATAGTCCTGCTAAATATGAGTACCAGTTATTAAAAATACACAAAATACAATAGGATAAAGCTGTGTAGAATAAGTTCGAGTTATTGTTGGTGCGGCCTTCCGACTCAATTCAGGGCTCTTATGTGGTTCCTAGTGCAAATTAAACGGTCTGGTAGACTTTTAAAAGTATGTAAACATGTAAAAAGCTTGCTAGAGGGATGACAATTTCATGAAAATAAAGTAATTATTTCAGTGCTCCTAATCAGTGTCGCTATGAAAGGCTTTAGCCTGTACACAAATGAACATATGCGCCAAAATAAAAACACACCCACACACTCAAACAAGAAATGAAAGGGAGGAGTTTGGCATCTCAGATAACAAAAATGAAGCAAGCAGCCCTAGCCCTCTGACGATCACACTCTGCTGTAAGTACAATTACATTTTGTTTTATGTTAGGAAAACCGACAAATTATCTGACAACCAAATTTCGGCACCTCAGCATTACCTTTCGACCATAAATAGTGTGTGTATGGAGACCTGTATGGTCTCAAAGTGCATCTGGATTACCCTCTATAAGCAGCAGTGGGAATTGTTCATTCTAAAATGACTAAGCAGACAAGCGGGTTTGTTATCTTTAATGGTGCGTACAGACCAAACGCTGACACGCCACCAACTTCCATGTTAACCCTATGTAGACGCTTCGACGCGCGTCGAAATGTAAGCAAAGATGTCCGCGCGTATGAAGCGTTCCAAATGCGAGCAGATGAGGATAAACGCGCGTCAAAACCAGTGAGAACAGCGCGGTACACGAGCAGCGATGCCCCGCCCACTGCTTCATGCACTCAAGTAATCACAATCTACACGTGTGTTCATTTACGCCTTGTTAACCAATCAGGGACTGGGCTCAAATAGTGAGCACAAGCGTCACCTGTTACCTGCAGCAGTGGCACAAAAAGGGCAAACGCAATATAAGCCTTTCATAGGGGCGCCGATTAGTGATGTGTTCTTTAACAGTCTATGTGTGTCGGTCGTGAACGATCCGGCTCTTTTGAACGAGTCTTTACAGTGAACGATATGAACAGGTTCGCGGTGGTGAAGTGTTTTTTTTTTAATTCCTCTTTGGGGGAGGGGCGTCACTTTAGTTGTGCTTATTTTGCGAAACAAAAGTCACTGCTGGAGTGGGGCAGAGAGGAGTGCAGAGGGACTGTCATCTCCACCACTGCTGCTGCAGCTCCACGAGGAGCTCAAAGTGAGCATAAGGCAACAAGTTTGAGAAATAAAAGTCCTAATGAAATAAAAACACGGTTACAGAGATCGTGTTGAAGCAAAACACCTCTTTCACTTGTGTTGTGTTCTCTCCTCTTGCGCGAGAGAGGGAGAGGAGGAAAAGTTACGTGAATGAAGCAACACAAGCTTAATCGGGCCGTGTGATTGTTTTTTTGTGATAACAAACTCCATAGAGGGAAATGTCGATGTTATATTGTGTGAAATAGTCACATTTTCGTTAAAATAAAGTCATTCAGAGGGTATTTATTTACTTTTAAAAAAGGACAAGTTGATCATGGCGGTTTGCGCTCGCCTGAGTTGTATGACACGCCTCCTAATTATGATGCTTGCAAAACTTCACGCGCCGCAAACAGGCGTTTCTCACGTGTGTGAAGCGGCAATGTTTGGCGTCCAACTAGAGGCTGACGGAGCGTGGACGCACGTTCGGCCTGAACGCACCTTTACAGTTTGATGGACTTAAAGAATGCAGAGGATATGCTGCTGTTTTATTATGCAACAAGATCCAGGAAATACAGATCAAAGCACCTCACAGCAGAACAAACCAAAGTTAACAAGATTACTCAAACCTGCGTCAAGAGGTTGTAACAGTTTCATTATTAAAGTAAAAGTACAGATGCTACAAGACAAATATTACACAAATGCAAGTAAAAGTTGCTCAGACAATATATATTAATATTTAAGTAGGGGAGTCTGAGGCTCGTTATCACACTTTCTTAAAACATGTAGGCATATTTATTAAAACATTTTTATAGCAAAAATAACAAATAATAAAAAACAAGCCACATAAAAAGGGAGCTATGTACTTCCCTTGTACACGGCTCACCTCTGGACTCTTAAGAAAGCCGGCATGTGCAATCTTTTGTTAAATATTCATTTACAAAAATGTTGTTTCAGTAGTTTGTCTCAATAAATACATTTTGTGTTTTCCCTTTCACAACTGGTGTGGACAATGCTTAGTTTCTAGGTCAGACATCGGCAATTTGTCTTTCCTGAAGTTGCCTACTAAATTCATCTTTTTTGCCTAGCAGTTGTTGCACAAGATGCGGCATAACGAGAAATGCAGGTTTATAAATAGCTAAGGATTGTCAACAACGCCACCTAGGATAGGCCTAGGACCCTGCACAAGGCAGACACAGGTTTGTTTTACCTTTTAATCAATCACGGAGCAGAGACAGGACCTTTAATTATAAAAGTATAACTTTTATTTAACACTTCTTTAAAATGTTGATCATTTCTTTAAAATGGTGTGTATGGAATAAACAAAACAAAAAATTCAAACCCAAACAAAGTACAAAGTGTGCAAAAGGCAAAATGGAAAATAAATCAAATACCCATCATGGGCTGAAATTTACCTGCGATGGCAGGTCGTGTAGTGCATATATTTTGTAAACAGGAAAATACTAAAACATTAATAATAATGAACACTTTTATAATAAGTCCTAGAGGACTGTAGCCTCTTGTATTTCTTTTTAAAAGTCTGTGCAAGCAGGGCCGCAGCCAGGGGTTTAGAAGTAATAAGGTGAAATTATATTTACGTGGGGGTCTGGAGGTCCTCCCCAGGAAATTTAGAATTTCACAGATGTAATTTAGTGTTATCTATCACCGGTATGTTTGAACTCAAATGCAACGCAGGAAGGAGTAGACTGAACTATCTGAAAAAGCCAGGATAAGCAGGCACCAATCAAAACAAAGAAGGATCACCAAAATATCCCCAACAGGACTTGTTATTTATTCAGACAGGAATAGAAAACAGATCTCTGGACAACCAGAATCAGAATCTCTCACAAATATCACAGGGCTTGAAAGTCTCTCTTTGCAGGTTGACAATCTAGCAAGAGACTGACTGAACTGAGGAAGTATATATACCCTCCCCCGACGAGTGAATGTGGTGCAGCTGTGCAGAGCAGGAAAACTGGGCAAGCAGGAAAACATGAACCGGAACGGGCCAAATCAAGGAGCAGGGAGTGAACCAGGATGTAAACAATAACAAACTAAGCAGAATCATGACACAATCTGGTGTATTTTAGATTAGCATATTCTATTTTAATCTCCTATTATACAATGATAAAAATTAGAACATAGGCTACATTATTATTACTGTTAGAAGATAACATTAAATCGCTATTTATCATACTGGGTCAAGCTGTACAGTCGTACTATCTCTGTCATAGCCTTGACTGGGGGGCTCAGGCGCCCACTATCAGCCACTGAATGTTTTGCTTGCGTATCAGTATGGCGCTCTTAGACGGTATTTATCCCTCTTCTGTGGAAGCATAGACAGACTTGAATGGTAGGGCAATGTCTTGAGTTCATGTCTCCGGGTCCCGTAACGATGGTAAATAAACTTCTCCTGCATAAGACATCCTGACTGCTGCCTATTCTTCACCAATCCTCTCGAGCACTATTGTTATTTCTCTAACAATTACTTTACTCTTAAAATACACCATTTTAAAACACTCCCAATTTTAAGCTGGTAATACTTTTACTAATGTATTATATTTATTTATCTATTGCTTTATTTACTGTAAATCTAAATTCTTTAGTCTAAAGTCTAAAGGAAAATAACAGAAATTCATCACAATGATTTTTTTTTCAACCAGGACTCACTCAGGACTAAACCAGGACTCACTCAGGACAGTATTAGATCAAGCCAGTTATTAACCAGGACTAAACCAGGACTCGCTCAGGACTAACCGGGACTCACTCAGGACTCACTCAGGACTAACCGGGACTCACTCAGGACTAAACCAGGACTCACTTAGGACTAAACCAGGACTCACTCAGGACTAAACCAGGACTCACTCAGGACAGTATTAGATCAAGCCCGTTATTAACCAGGACTAAAACAGGACTCACTCAGGACTAAACCAGGACTCACTCAGGACTAAACCAGGACTCACTCAAGACTAAACCAGTACCCTTAAACAGTACAAAATTAAGAAGTTTCAGAGAGATGAAACTAATAGGTTGCGTTCACGTTATAGAATTCTATTTCAGTTGGAGGGCAGGTGCCAATACAACTCTATGGAGAGAAACAGTTTTTGAAAGAAATGTCCAACAATAAAACGTCCAAATGTTTTCTTTGATCATCATGTGACAGTGATTGGATTCACAAACCTGACATGTGAATTTTATGGCTGAAAGTCCTTTCTACTGGCCAACATCAAGCACATGTTTTTGAATATTGTCTCCACTTTTGGACGCCTTTGTGAGGAAATAATTAGACATATGTTCATATGTGCTGCAAGATATGACTTTGAACTTTGTGACAGTTTTTGTTTCATGTGAATTGGCCCAGTAAATACAGAGAAATTAGCAATGATTTAAGACCATAAATCTGCATTTTGAGCGTTACTATGGTTACGGCCATGGAATTTTTAGTTGCTCCACCTCAATTTTAAACTATAGGCTCTTTAGAATGTTGTGATGTCACGTGAACACAACCTATTACAAAGAGGGAAAGGTTTACAACTGGAGAAAGACTACACAACGAAATACAGAAGCTGAACAATTTACAAGAATATGGCCGAGATCTGTCTCCTTTAACCTCACAAGTAGTGAGGATGAAGATTTGGCCCATTCTTCTGCTACAATGGCTGCTGCAACATCCTCACATGATTTTTTAGGCCCCCAAGACCGTCCACCCCTTTTATCAAAACCTATAAGAGGAAAGGGACCCACAATGGGATGGGGCAGATACTTTCTGGAGACTGGCTTTCTGAACAAGAGTTCAAATTTCTTTAAATGAGCATCCTATAATGGCATCCTTTTACATGTTACCTAAGATCCACAAATGTCTAGATAATCCACCTGGCAGTGCGGTCATTTCAGGCAATGATAGCCTTACTGAACCAATTTCAAAATATATTGATTATTTTATTAAGCCATACCTGTCTACACTTCCAGCTTATATCCAGGATACTACTGATGTCCTTTCTAAAAATCAAACAACTAAAGCATATAGGCTCAGAGACCTTTTTAGCCACAATGGATGTAAACTCTCTTTATACAAGTATTGCCCATGAAGAGGGATTGGCAGCTTTGAGCTTTTAGCTCTGTAATCGTCTATCGTCCATGTGGCCATACCGCCTTTGCTATGCCCAATCCCGTCAGATCTTGGAAGCTAAGCAGGGAAGGGCCTGGTCAGTACTTGGATGGGAGACCGTTTGGTAACACCAGGAAGCCTAGCGAATGTAGTGAGTGAGTGAGTGGTTGAGTGGTTGATGGTGGTCGGAGGGCCGATGGCGCAGACTGGTTGCCTCGCTTCCGTCCGTCTACCCCAGGGCAGCTGTGGCTACAACAGTAGCTTACCACCACCAAGTATGGAGTGAATGAATAATGACGACAGTGCAGCGCTTTGAGAAACTTGGTAATACAGGCTTGTAAAGCGCAATACAAGTGTAAGCATTATTATTATTATGTACTGAAATGCCACCCAATGAGTTTTTGATTTCATTGACAAGTTGGACATTAAACTATAATATCTTTGTTTTTGAGGATAAACTTTTCAGACAGGTGAAGGCTGTGCAATGGGTGCTTGTTACAGCCCTTCATATGCTGACCTATACCTGGGAAATGGGAAGAGGACTTTATCTTCAACACTGAGCTGAACAGATTTTTTAAGTACATTGTTTGGTGGGGACGATATATTGACGATGTCTGTTTATTTTGGTCTGGAACAGTCTGAATTACTTGAATTTCACCAGTTTTTGAATGGAATCAATCCTAACATTAAGCTTTCACTGGAATACAGTCGAGAAAAAGTGAACCTTTTCGACATATAAGCTCTTCACCTCCAAAGACGGAATAAGTTCCATCGATGCCATCTGCTTCGTTACTCAGGCCTCACTGGCTCGTCTCACAGCCACTCAGAAATATGTCTTTGACTCTGTGTTCAATATTTGGTAAAGATGTGGCACAAAATATTTTGATGTTGGTGACTTTTGCAGATGGGAAACAGCCTCCAGTTCTTGAAGCAATAAATGCCGCTGGTGTCCCTTGTCCCAAAAATGAAATTGGTTTCCCAGTCCACTAAAATTTAACAACTCTGTGTTGTTCTCAGACAATAGAGAAAGTGAAAATGAGGACTCAGATGACAACTTTGATGAGATATTTTGGCGAATGGGCACCATAAGTATAGAGAAGTTTTTGCTGATGTCAGTAAAATGGAAACTAAAAGTTTAGTGATGACTAAAGAAGTACTAAAGGAGCGTAAGCAGCTTGAAGCAGCAGTTGAAGGTTTGCAGCCTCAAGTTAAAGCAGGATTAGCTAAACTGCAAGAAATCAAAACAACACAGGAGAAGATTAAAGAGCATGAAACAGAGATGACGTCAAATGAAAACCATGAAATTGAAATTGATGTGATTAAACCTGTTCAAGTCGGACTCACAAATAAAGGTGAATATCTCACAAACTGCCAAGTGTGCCATGTAACGTGCCACTACCCTGTGCGATCAAAGAAGACAGTCAAAAGGCTGGATGTGCTGCCATGGACAGGACAGGGAGTTGCACCGTGTGCCCTGGGAAGTGTCCATGGACATCTCACTCAAACCAGCCTTATAAATGGGAATATGTTAAAGTAAAAGAAAAACAAACACTCAGAGAAATGAAAGAGAAGTACGCAAAAGCAACCAAGGAGAAGCTGACTGTAGAGGAACTCATCGAAAGACAAGAGGAGGAGATAGAAAACCTTCAGGATGTAGTAATGTCACTGATCGACCAATCCGCTCAGAGTTTAACTCGTCTCAGTGAAATCGCCCTGAGGTCGAACCCTCTCACTGCTCCAGATTACATCGACATGATGATCCAAGGGGAGGAAAGTGAAGCTAAACCTGGATACAAAGATCGCATTCAGGCTCTGGAGGCCATGAGGAACAAGGCCCAAATCATCTCCAAAGTCTGCAAGAAGGACAAGATCAAGAAACTCCATGAAGGAAGCGACGAGCAACAGCGACAACCTGAGAACAAGCAGAGTATCTGGGCAAAAATGTTTAATGTGTTTCGTTAATGAAACACCTTTATAAAGTATAACTGATTCAGTAATATGATTATTTGCCCTGATTGTCTTTGTATTGTATTCATTCATTATTCATTCATTCATAATTGTAACAATTTATCAAATGTAACAGACTACCACAGCAGTAAATTAGTATAAAAAATTACAAACATTTTAATGATATTCAGAATATTGATCAAGTTTGTGAAACTGTTTGCTGTATTAAATGTTTTAAAGATCTAGTTGGCTCATCTTTGTTATTGTTATTTATTATTCTGAATTGGAATATTGGGTTATAGAAATAAAGGCAAATGATAAATGTTAAAAATGCTATGTTAAATTACGTTAATTATTCAGTATCCACACAATGTTTCTGACATGCAGTAAATATTCAATGGGAGGGTTTTACCTGTTTGTGGAGTCAGTTCAAGTGGTGTCCAAGGTGGTTTGTTTTCAAATGTAAACAGTGTAAAATTCAAATACAGTGAGAAAATGCAAACAAAATTAACATTGTTATATGCATGAATATTAATGCTGTATGGTTGAAACACCAAAGGGTATACATGGTCAAAAAATAAATTGCAAACGTAAATTAAAGTAAATTACTAACTTTTGCTAACCTAGCAAACATTAAAAGAACACATGTTTAATATTATATTTTGTAATAGCAATTATTTTTATTTCTTTTTTACATATATCTAGATTAAGCTGTGAATACTCATGATAGCACATCTACATTTTAATATAACAATTTGACTTACCAGTGGTATGTCTGTAGGAAGGGTTGAACCATAAAGTGACCTTCCTCAAACTTGATGCAAATAGTGAGTGAGTTTGTTTTGTGAGTCAAACTCATTCACTGTAAAAAAAAATATTTGTAAAAAAAAAAAAAAAAAAAAATTATTATTATTATTATTATTATTTATTATTATTATAATTTTGGGCCGTTCGTATGAAGTTGAACTTAAATAGGTCAATATTGAGTGCAACAAACACCAAAATATATTTTGTCAAAGAGATGCAGGTGTGGAAGAAAAATGTTAGAGTTCAAAAAACAGCCTCAAGTGAACTACGTAGGTTCCACTCACATCCACTGTAGTTCAGAATAAGAAAAGAACTTTGGATAACTTTGGACAAAAGATAACTTTGGACATCTGCAACTTGAGTATGAAAAGCCAGTTTTGAACTTTTACAATAACTTACTTTAGACGCTCCACACAGCGCCACCTCTGGGCAGCAGTTCATGGCGAAGTGGTTGAAGTGGTGGAGAAGTACAAATATCTCGGTTCTTGGATGGACAAGACGCAAAAAAAACTAACTGCAAAACATTGTCCAAATCTGCTCTAAAGTCATTGGAGTTAAACAAAGAGACAAACAGTCTCTATTAGGGATGTACCGATCCAATATTCAGTATCGGTATCGGTAGCCGATCGGGCATTTTGAGAGTATCAGATTGGATCGGATTTGATGACTAGACGGGTCCAATACAAGACGGCTGTGAATCTGCGGTCATGGACCGCAGCGGCTCCAGCAACGCAGCGCTTCGAGGTTTATCGTAGCACAGTGGTAAACCTGACTGACCTAACTGGAGCCGCTGCAGATCCAAAACCACAGATTCACGGCCTTCATTCTATCGCTAAGTTAGGATACTGATTTACTTTATTTGATTTGATTTATTCTTATTATTATGTCTTGCACATAAGTAAGTGCCCAGCCCTCATGGGCTTACAAGACACATTTCAAAACAGAATTCAGATGGCTGCCAAAATAAAATTACAGAAACTGTACAATCCACATCACACAGGAGGATAATAATTTGTCTATCGTTAACCTGCCGCTAACACCTGCTTCTGAAAAACGTTCTAATTTATTATTCAAAGCTAAAGTCACAACCTCTTGCATGTTTATAAAAAAAACTGTAAAACTACTGTAATATCCATAGGCTATATTATATAATATAATGATATATATTATATAAAAATATAATAATACAAAAAGACTATCGGATCGGTATCGGCCTAGCCTGGTTTTACCATCCCCTCGTACTCATTTCGTTTCGTACAGAGGGTCTGGACTTTCTCAATTGAGCTCCGTTAACAGGTAGGAGGGGTGAACTCCTTTGAAACGATTGGATCTGATTTTCGCTAGCGTGTGGTCGTGACGTATGTAGTGCGCCCGTGTTGAGTGAAGCGAGCTATCATAATTCTTGGGAGCATTCCTTGCGTATTCCAAGGCTTCAGTTATAATTTCTGGATATTTGGGAGCTGAGCCAGATTGAAGACCTACCTTTACGTTCGTATCCGCCGCCATTGCCGAACTACAACCAGCAAATGCGGCGCAAATGCTTGAGGTCACCGACAACACCCGCCTCCCCCGCTCGCCGAGTGGTAGGTTGAAATTCAACCGATAAACGCAGCCACTGAGATCAAACCCAGCGTACATGCAGGGAAAATATAATTGACCGGAGTTTACGGATGGCTAAGGCCAGGCTAGTATCGGCCAGATAAAGTGTCAAAATATCAGATTGGATTGGGCGCTCAAAAAAGCGGATCGGTACATCTCTAGTCTCTATGGGAGGAGCAGGCGCCAAAGAAGCTAAATGTATCTTGGGTCAGCCTCTCCATGCTCTGTCCTCAGTTTTCTCTCTTATGCCTTTTGGACGTTGTTTTTATGTACCTTTTTGGAAAACAAATCGTTTCTCCAACTCTTTTGTCCCCTTTGTCACTGAACTGCTGAATTCTGAAGGGAGTGTGTTTATTCAGTAACAATCTGTGTATCATTCGTTCAATCATTTTTCAAATTGAAATAAAAACGAAATTACCCAGAAACGTCTGCTATGAGCATTTTTCGTTTTATGTAATGAAACAAAATCACTCTAAATGGCTTTAATGTACAGTTTTCAATCTGATACTAAAATAGAAAAAGAATAATAGTGATAGCATACATCCAAAGATGCTTCTCCTTCAGTCATCTGGTAATGACTGGAGCCGTTAGCCAGGGGGTTGTGTCATCAGATGGTTTCCAACAATCATTGAGTGTTTCGACCCTAAACCATAACACTCTCCTGTTGGCAGCTCAGCAGTGTAGGCCAGCCACTACTCACTCCCCCCTGACTGCCAGCTCAGCTCCTCCCTCCTATTCCAAATCCAACAGGAGGCTCTCTCTGCCGCCTCCCCTGTCTTTGCACTGCCTTTTTCCTCTCTGAACCCCTCACTCCCACGGCAAATAGCACCTTCCATACTGATTGGGCAGGGAACCCTCTGCACACTTCGACAGGGTACAACCACGTCCGCCAGCCTTTGTCTCTGCAGTCCTGCACCAAGTCACTGTAGCACTGTGACTTCCTTTCAAATGCCTTCTCACACCCCTCCTCCCATGGCACAGTAAGTTCCACCAGGATTTCCTGCAGCAAAGAACAATACTGCATCGGGCCTGAGGGATGTGTGGACAACATCAGGAAACTGAAGCCTTCTCTTCAGGTCAACCTTGAGTTCCCACGGATGGGCGGTCTCCAGCAGACTTGCCCTAGATTTACTGGGTCCTGGTAGCTTTGCTCCCTCCTTGACAAATGCTATGCAGGTGGACGGCTTGATTTTGTGATGACACTTCCTGGTTCTTGCCCGCTCTAAAATGTCAGCAAGCACGTCAATACTTTGTCATGGCGCCATCTGTATCTGCCCTGGGCGAGTGCTGTCTTGCATCCTGTCAAGATGTGGCCATGGTCCTCTTTCCCACAGAGTTACACATCGGATCATCCTCAAACCCCATCTGAGGAGGTTTACTGGAGAAGGAAGGGTAGATGGCAGGAAGGAAATCCGGAAGGGCTCAAGCCTCCAGAGGTCACTCCAGGTTACTTTCTCTTGGGAAGATCCCATTTCGTCCAGGTCCCTGGCATCCTAGCTTGACTGCCCTAGCTTTCCTTGGCTCCTCCTCTAGGGCCCTTATTTCTGCCTGAAGCATAGATCTCCTTTCTGCCACATTGGCCTTCCTCCATGTTTGGAAGTGGGTCATTCCAAAACCTTGCCGCCCTATGCAAGGCGCTCCAATGATGTCCTTGAGCTTCAGGTTCTCTTCAGCCCGAGCCAGAGATGCAGAGGCCTCCCACTTTCACCCAGACCTTGTTATTCCAGCCTCTCTGATTTGCTGTTTTAGAGTCTCTGAAGGTCTGGGCACCCTGCATTTGGCTACTTGAAATTCCCTCAACCAGAGAAGAGAGGGGCAGTTGTAGTTGTCCAGATCTAATGTACAGCCCGACTGATGTAAAACTAGGTGGAATTCCTAGCCACTTCCTAAGATGCGAGTTAATCTTGCGAGGTCTCGTGAGGTCGTCCATGTACTGATGGCTGGTTGCCGGATCCCTGTGTCCATCATAGGTCCTCTAGTTACCTTCTCTCCTGCCTGGATCAGAAGGTTCATACCCATGACGAACAAGATGGGGGACACTGTACATCCTGTGACAATCCCTCTCCCAAGATGCTGCCACTGTGTGACGTAGTTCCTTGTCTTAAAGCGAAGCTTGATTTGATCCAGGTAGGTGATGATCATAACCCTGATATGGTCTGGGATGTGGTAGTGCTCCAGAGCTGTCCGGATTAGATCGTGGGGGATAGTCCCGAAGGCGTTTGTCAGGTCTAGCCGGTAGGGCTGGGCGATATGACGATATTAGACCGTCTTACGATCTCCAGAGCTGACGATCTGTTATTTTCGTGGGATCGTTTTATCACGGTTTTATGCACTTCAGCAAAGTTGAATCTTTTCACCGTCAGTGAAGCAAACACAAGCCGCTAACTTTCTGCTACGCAATGTCGGACGCTATGCGAGCGTTTAGCAGCGAGCCGCTCCTCTACAGGGCGCATACACGACCAGGCTCCTCATTCTAGAGCTTTAAACCCAGCATTCTGTCTCTATTTCAGGGGTGCTTATGTCTGTGTCTTTCCCCCGCAACGCCGCTGCTCTGCTCAGATCAACGTGTGTTTATTATTTACCTGGCGCACATGTGCGAAGAAGCGAGTGTGTCCTTCGTCCTTACAGTTCTGTCAGGCGCCGCATCCTTCTCACTTGTTTAATTTAAATCCTGGACCGTTGTTCACAAATGCGTTTATCCATGTCTTTCAAAATGTAAAAGTTCCCCAAAAACACCGTCAGTCTGAGTTCATTATTGTAAATTTACCTAACAGTGACAAACGTCTTCCTGTTTGAGTTTTACACAATAAAAGTCACTGCATGTTATCGCTTTAGTAAGACTCTTATTGTGAAAGGGTCGACAGCGACAGAGCGTTACATTTACAGCAGCTTGACGTCATGAGAGAGACGTCTCAGAAAAAATGCCAAACAGCAACAGACACTAACAACTAATAATGTAATAATAATATTAATAATATGTCTATGCAACAACAAGCATTTACCAAACTTACTCTTTAACTTACTTACTTCTACTTAATTTTATTATCTGGAGTTTTATTGTGTTTTTCATGTATAAAGTGAGTTTGCTTTAGGTCCAAGTCTATTATTGCTGTGTTGATTATCACAGTTGAATAAATTAGTGTAGTATTTTTCTTCTTCAGTGTGTCATTTAAGTAATTTTGTCATTATAAAAAATCGCGATAAAACCGAAATCGTAAGTTTATTATTCAAAAATCGTGATATTCTATTTTTGCCATATCGCCCACCCCTACTAGCCGGACAACTGTTAGGTCCCCCTTCTTCATCCGGGCCTCTCGAATCATCTGACTCAGGACTCCTGTGTGCTCCAGGCATCCAGAGAAACCTGGAAAACCCGCTTTTGGATTGAGGTGTTAACATATCCATTTTCGATCATGTATGCGGACAACCTCTTTGCCACAACTGAGAAGAAGATTTTGCATTCAGTACTAAGCAATGAGATGGTTCTAAATTGGCCAATGATTGCCGAGTTTTTTGGGACAAAGCAACTTTCTGCCTTCTGCCGTGTTTCCTTGAGGAATGCCTCCACTTCCTCCTTGGGACTACTCAAGCTCCCTGATCTTGCTTCTCCAAGTAAGGACTTGGTGAACTGAGCCCTCCGCTTCTCTCTCTCCCTTCTCAGATTCCTTGTTCTTTCCACCCTCCTTAGTCTCCTAAGGCAATCCCAGAGGCTAATTGTGATTTCCTTAATCCCTTCTTTCTCCTCTGCACAACTATCTCTCGTTTAGGCCCTTAATCTCTTTCCTCAGGTTGTGAATTTCTCTCTCTCTTCTGTTCGATTGTCTCACAACCTTGGTGTTTGCTCTATGCTCAATTGCTCCAAACCGTTCCCTTGCTAGGTTGTATGTGATCTCTGCAAGTATGTTTAATTTGCGTCCTGTAGTGCCAACTGCCGTGACCTCGAGGATTCGATTCAGGTCTTAATCAAAGGTTCTCACTTTTTACTGTCTGACATTTTTGGCCACCTAATCCGCTCCTTCATGGGCTCAGACTGGGGTAAGGGATGTGAAGTGCTCTCTTTGGGTACAGGTGATTGAGATGCTGAGAAATCTCCAACGCTGCGGGGTGCTTCCTGGTTGGGGCTTTCCTATGTCTCACCAGATTCTAAATCTGTGCGCTGCACCTGCATCTCCTTCTTCCTACACTTAGTCTTGGCCTAGTGTATTCTGGTAACTCTCCAGTGATGGTGGTTTGGGTGTGCTTTCTCTGTGTCATTGTTCGTGTCCTAGCCGTAACCAAAAGATCCGTCCCATTGAGTCTCTCATCCTCCCCCCTCTCGGGAGACTCGGTGCCCTCTTGCGAGTGCTGTGTTTAGGGTTGCTGGCCCTAAACACCCACGCCGGTCTTTCCCGGAGGTCATCTGTCTCTCCAGCGTCAGTAGTATTTGTTCAGCACATTGAATGTATTGAATCAAATCAAAATTGTGACCTTCAAATATAAATATGTATCAATTCATGACTAAAGTGAATCGATGCATCTCCAATTTCTACAACTTGTTCCTCGTAAAAATACTACCTGACTGTTGTAGAGCTATGATTAACATTTACTACGCAACAACATAAAGAACAGTCATAAACACTTTAAATTTTTGCTCAGACTCAGTGAGATTCAACTATCAGCGCTTCACCTCTTTAAGAGGCGGTCACTGTGAGTCAGACATTAGAAAACTCTTACCTTTGTTCATACTCCTTCCAGAATCCTCACTTCGGTTCTTCTGATCGGTGTGGCTCTCGTCTCAGGTCTGGGGTTTCACATCCAAATCAAAGCCTTCAAGAAAATACATTCCGTCTGGTTAAATTTCAAAATGCTTTGTTTTCTTCACTCTATAATAACAACAGGTAATACTAGTTCCTGCAATAACACGCGTATTCAACCAGAACTCTCAGTTCCAGTTCTTCAGTGGTGGTGGAGGTGTATTAGTGATTTTTAGGCCCGAGCACCATCAGGGCTGGCGAAGGGGCTCTTGTAATCGTATAGAGTGCGCAGAGCGCACAAAACGAGCGCGAAGCGCTCGCCTCCTCTCAAACATGAACTAACGCACTCCTCTCGTGCACGTGCACATGTATCAGAAAACGAACATTGTAATTGGACTCCCCCAAAGTGCGAACAAAACGCACAAAACGAGCGCGTCAAACACTCACGTCCCGTGCACATACATATATAATGCAAAAATCAACATTGTAATTGTACAGAGCCCATAAAAGTCAATGGGCGAATGAGAGCTTCGTGCCCGTCAGTGACCCAGGACCTCTACCATGAGGTAGGAATGCGCGAGCGCTTTCCGAAAATATATAGTTTATGGTACCCGCGTAAGCGGGAACATTGTTTTCGTATGGGAATATTTAGGCCCGAGCGGCCTGCCGTCGCAAGGGCCTATTGTAATTAGGGGTGGGCGATATGGCAAAAATAGAATATCACGATTTTTGAATTATAAACTTACGATTTCGATTTTATCACGATTTTTTATAATGACAAAATTACTTAAATTACACACTGAAGAAGAAAAATACTACACTAATTTATTCAACTTTGTGATAATCAACACAGCAATAATAGACTTGGACCTAAAGCAAACTCACTTTATAAATGAAAAACACAATAAAACTCCAGATAATAAAATTAAGTAGAAGTAAGTTAAAGAATAAGTTTGTTAAAGGCTTGTTGTTAGTGTCTGTTGCTGTTTGGCATTTTTCTGAGACGTCTCTCTCATGACGTCGAGCTTCTGTAAATGTAACGCTCTGTCGTTGTGCCTTTCACAATAAGAGTCTTAGGCCGTTTTCACACATGTTGGAGCGTTTTGTCGGTCGCCTCGAGACGCCTTAGCTCCAACTGTATTTACTCCAAAGTTAGCTAAGTCTGTGTTCACACGCGCTCGCACAAAACATCGCAACATCAGCCCCATAACAACGATCAGCTGTTCAACGAACTTATTCCCATGACAACGGGCATCGACCTGTCAATGTGCCGACACTGACACGCGCGCACGTACGTGCACACTCCCCCGATGTTACTGTGCTCACTCCTCTCCCTCGTGGTTAAATACACTGAGGCTTATAGACGCGCAGCACAGAGAAATGTACTTAATCAGCACATGGAGGAAAGTTTCACTGCAGCAGGAAGTGGAAGACAGGAAAGAGAGGCGTACCTGATGATTTAAAGTTAATCCATTTTGCCAGCAATCCAAACGTCCTCATGCAGCGCGTAGTCATTCTTTCTTCGTGAAAAAAGAGGCATCAAAGCGAGAATAGTTCACCAGAGGTCGTCCGCCTTCACACCACAACCGCTTCGACGCGGAGAGCGAGACGCGCCGCTCCGAGACCACCTGTTTCAGCCGCAGTCGGAGCGGCTGTTTACACCGTCGTAAAGTGCTGCGGTTAGATTCACACTGACCCTAAAGTGGCGCTCTCGACCGAAAGTCCCTATAAGTCGACCTAACTAGAGCCTGTGTGAAAACACCCTTAATAAAGCGATAACATGCAGTGACGTTTATTGTGTAAAACTCAAACAGGAAGAAGTTTGTCACTGTTAGGCGAATGAACTCAGACTGACGGTGCTTTTGGGAACCTTTATATTTTCAAAGACATGGATAAACAGCGCATTTGTGAACACGGTCCAGGATTTAAATTGAACAAATGAGAAGGATGCGACGCCTGACAGAACTGTAAGGACAAAGGACACACTCGCTTCTTCACACATGTGTCGCCAGGTAAATAAATAAACACATGCTGCGATCTGCGCAGAGCAGCGGCGTTACAGGGGACAGACACTGACATAAATACCTCTGAAATAGAGACAGAACGCTGGGTTTAAAGCTCTAGATTGAGGAGCCTAGTTGTGTATGTGACTGTAGAGGAGCGGCTCGCTGTCGCTGTAGAGGAGCGGCTCGCTGTCGCTGTAGAGGAGCGGCTCGCTGTCGCTGTCGCTGTAGAGGAGCGGCTCGCTGTCGCTGTAGAGGAGCGGCTCGCTGTCGCTGCGCTGTAGAGGAGCGGCTCGCTGCCAAACGCTCACATTAGCGTCCGACATTGCGTAGCAGAAAGTGCGTGGCTTGGGTTTACTTCACTGACGGTGAAAAGACTCAACTTTGCTGAAGTGCATAAAACCGTGATAAAACGATCCCACAAAAATAACAGATCGTCAGCTCTGGAGATCGTAAGACGGTCTAATATCGTCATATCGCCCAGCCCTAATTGTAATCGCAACGCAGTGCACGAAAACAGCGCGAAGCGCTGTCCCCATGACAAACGTAAACTCACCATGTAAAACAGTGACTGCCCACTCTGTGTGGCCTTTATACTTATTGCAGCAAAATGAATGGGGGTATATGGCCAACTGTCATCCACCTCCGAGCCCCACGGCTGCGTGGGGGTCATTAAGAGCTTTCCAAAAATGTATAATATGGTGTCGTCGCGAAAGCGACGATATTGTTTTTCCAAGAAATATTATTTTTCTTTCTTTCTTTTGCTCTTATTTGACCCCCTGAACATAGTCGAAAACTCACCAAACTTTGCCAAAAATTCAGGTCCGGTGAAAAATGTATTTAAATGTGTGTTTCGTATTGGGGAAATAAAAATGGCGCGACAGCGCCACCTACAAAAGTGAAAATACATTACGCCTATGGGGTAACTTTGTCGTAGAGTGACGACAAAGTTGTCACTCGGTTTTCCAAAGTACTTGGATAACCTTTGTGGATGTTCTGCGGCGCAGCCGCAGCCCTAAATAAAATGTAAAAATATGCTTCAGTTTGCAGATATAGTGTGATACAAATTCATACTAATTTTTCTCTGTATAATGTCTAAATTGAGCGCGGAGTGCGCGTTAGTGCATTCCAAAAATCCTAAAACTAAGACCCTTGGGAAAAAAGTAAAAAACAAACATAAAGGCAGTAGCAATACCATAATTTTAGATTGACGGAGACAAAAGGGCGCGAAGCGCCCCCTTGCTTTAGGCAGGGTGGTCGACGAGGGCCGATAATCGCCGCTTTGCGGCTATAATAATAATAATAATGCATTAGTCTTATATAGCACTTTTCCAGACGCTCAAAGTCGCTTTACAATTTGGTGCATTATTCATTCACTCCATACTCGGTGATGATAAGCGAGGCAACCAGTCTGCGCACATCAGCCACCACCAACCACTCACTCACTACATTCGCTAGGCTTCCTGGTGTTATTGAACGGTCTCCCATCCAAGTACTAACCAGGCCCTACTTAGCTTCCAAGGTCTGACGGGATTGGGCATCGCAAGGCGGTATGGCCACATATGGCTATATTGAATATAGTTCTTAGATTGTTGTATAGAATTAGATTGTCAAAACTGAGCAGTTTGTACTTACTCAGGATATTGCAATGATGATAACAAAGTGGTAACGAATCTTAGAAGATTCATGACTGCAGTTTACAGCCTCTAGGCCAGTGTAACGCCTCATTTGAAAGCTAAGACCTACAAAACTGATTGTAACTTTTTTGTCGCCCCTTTGTTGTCACATTCTAAAGCATTTTTGTCTGGGGTTTTCTTCATCGCTTTTTTATTGTGTTATTGTTGTTTTTCCGACACGTTTTTGTCGCTCTTTTGCCACTTATTATTGCTTTTTTATCACTTTTAGCCATGTTATCGTCCCTTTGGTTTCCTGTTTTCATCGCTTTTTTCTGTTGCTTTTTGTACTTTTTTGTGTTATTGGGCCTTTTTTTTAAATCACTTTTTAGTCGTGTTATTGCCACTTTTTTCAAGAAGCTTTTAGATTTGAGTTAAGATGAACTGAAGAAAATGCACTTGGTGAAGGCGGGGGTTAAGAGGTTAACAGTTGCCCGAACAGAAACGATGTATCCCGACAATACGGGTCGGGTAGTCATAATTTATGTCTCTAATGAAGCCTAAGTGAGAACTTTACGCTTAGTTGCTCAGTTACTCACTGCCCAAGCATTTTCCTCAGATACTTTGTTTTACTCTTGAGTATTTACTTTTGACTTCTTCTTGAGTAAAATTATTTCAGAGTAAAGTTCTCTTAGCCTACTACCCACCTCATTATGGTAAAAAAAAAAAAATCTAACATTTGTAGCACGAATTAAGCTAACAGCTAACGTTAGCTCAACTGTAAATGTACAAATCATCACATTCGCTCATAAAATCTAAAACTCAGCACAAATATCAGTCTAATGAGGCCCCTTGGGTTAATGCAAATCTAAAGTACGCACTTTAACGTCTACACATTTTAACTGTATAAAGTATATATTTTTATCAGAACAGTCGATGCTTGCAGCTCTTACCTCCCTCCGTCCTCGAGACTTGCGTGACGCTGCTCCGTCCGTACGTGACTCACGAGCTAATGCTAAAGCTAACAAAGCTAACCACTTTAACGTTTTAGGCTTTTTTACTGTTACAAAAAAATAAACAAAAACGTCCCGAATCATAATCAAAACTGCGGGAACGGCTCTGTAGAGGCAAACGATCCACCATCCTTTTAAAATGTATTTAGTAATTTATTTATTTATTTATTTTCTCGAGGCACATCAGATACAAAACAAAATACATAAGAACATTTCAGTAATTGATTTCAAAACTGCCTAAAACCACTTGTAACTTTTGCAAAAAAAAAACTATTACACTTAAACTTAATTAACAATTAAAGTAAATTATTAAAAATGAACGACCTTGTAGATTATACCACAGCTCTTAAAAAACGATTTACCTGGAAATATCAGTCGTAAAGAAGGAGGGTATCAACTAAAGGGAATTAGGAACTTTAAACTCAAGCCTATTAGTAAAACAGGGAAATCTTTTGTGTGTGGAGGATAAGCACAAGCAATGCAAAAGTCACAATTGTATAAACAACTCATAATTTCAATGTATGAAATTGAGGAAGAAATGTAAGAGCTCATGTGGATTATTGTCATTGAATTTTGTTAATGTGTTTACGTCTATTCTGCCTGAGATGAATGTTTATAATTAATAAAAAGATTCAAATGAAAGACTCAGGAATGCAAGCAGGAATTTTAATCCCACTCCAATTCGAGCATGAGAATAAATTCGATTCTGTCTCCCACATTTATGTTTATATGTAAGAAACATAATGTACATATGGAAAATGTATTGGTTTGTAAGTTACTCTAATGAAAATGATTGGGGGAAAAAGGTTTAATTCCTTTCAATTTGCATAATAACAAATATAAAACATTTTATTTTATATTAGGCAACTGGAATTAAAAACAATTTAATTTCAATTGGGGAAAAATATCAATACCCTCTATAGACTCATGTTACACAGTCTCAGCGAGAAAATCATTTCTTATCAGTATTTCAGTCTCTCCATCTCTCTGTGTTTCAAACCTGTCACGAGCAGTGGATCAAGTCTGAGCCAGGATTCTGTTCAGGCCTACGGAGCTGGAGGTTTATTGTACATGTTTTAGGCTGATAAAAACTAGAGGAAACAAACCCACACTGTGTGAACATCTAAACTAACCACTCAGCCACCGCCATTAAGTGAAAACATGTTAAAAATACTGTGCGATATGGAACAAACCACCACCAGTGCACACAATAAAACAAAATACATTTTATTCACGCATTTCCCTGAAAGATCAAAACCTCAGACAGTGAGAGGAAATCCCCTTGAGATGCACCATTGTCCCGAAACAGAACAGATGTAGGAGGACAGACCTGGACACAACAAATGAAAACACACTCACTCACTCTGTTACGTTTTCAAGTCGGACCCCAAAGCGGAGACGGAGGCAGGACAGTTTTAAGAATTTATTTTTACAAAAAGATGAAGTCCGCGGTGATGGAGGCTGGCTGGGAGCAGACAGGAGCAGATGGAACCAGGACACTGTGAGGCACCAAGGAGATCCTGGGCACAGGAGGAAACAGGTAAGTATCAAACAAATCTTTAGGAATCAAAGAACCCAGCACTGGCTACCGAGCATGACAGAATTTTCTGGCAGCGTGGAGAGGACTGGAGAGAGCTTTAGTATCAGGCTCATCAAGGACCAGGTATGCCTCGTTGCTGCAGGTCCCAGCCACGCCCCCATCAACCAGCAGCACTACAGAGAAAAAAAAAACAAGGGGGAGGGGAAACAGAACAAACCCTAACACACTCAGCCATTTAAACACACACAGCTCTCTAAAATCAATAAAAAACA
Organism: Neogobius melanostomus; assembly: GCA_007210695.1. NCBI lineage: Eukaryota > Metazoa > Chordata > Actinopteri > Gobiiformes > Gobiidae > Neogobius > Neogobius melanostomus. The sequence continues at coordinate 209,456 of VHKM01000332.1, read as the reverse complement.
CAGTGACATACAGATGTTCCCAACAAAGAGAAAACAAAAAATGAGTCAAAAACAATTACATGTAAATTAAAGATGTTCCAAAAGGGCATTTTTGAACACAGGTTATAGAGCGGGTAGAGACAATGGACATTTCCCTATTTCCCTTTTAATTTGTGATAGTTAGATTTGTCTTAAACTATAGGAAGAAGTGAATGGAGTTAATGGAGTTATTGTTTAAAATGATCCGGGTAATGAACCTGCACAGATGAGCTATAATGGTGCAGTTTTCAGCAGAAGAACATACAGTGGAAAGATACATTTCCCGAAGCTTCTTCTCTCCTCAATTATAAATAAGCGATTATTTTAACAAAAACACATCTGGTTTTCAGACTGAGTCAGTGGTTTCCAGTTTCCAGTGGGCTCAGTTTGTATTAATTAAAATGTGTATCAGCTGAAAATTGTTCTGATCTTAACAGGCCCTTGTTAGCCTTGGCCCTTTAGATCTTTCACAGCTTTCCTTCCCTTTAGCGCCCTCTAGTGACGGCCGACACGTTACTTTCTTGGTGATAGATTCTGAAACGTCTTAAACACTGACCTCAGAGGTTATAAATGATCATGTTCGGAGAGATTATCATTATACATATTTATAAAAGGAGCAGATGTGAATCCCACTGTCAGGGCCTGGAATGAACAGCGGAGTTTAATCTTTGGTCACGTGACTCCGAGCGGGTCCGAGCGGGTCCGAGCGGGTCCGAGGTCAGCCCAGGAACGTGGAGATGAAGACGCTGGTGTCCAGGTTGAGCGTGGCGTGCCACCATCGGTCTGGGAAGAACAGCGCCTGCAGAGGAGCCAAGGTTAGTCCTGAGTTCATGTAAGTCGTTGGTAGATCATCCCAGTTTTACCGACCCCTTAATCCATTAAGTGAGTTTTTTGCTGCAGACGCCTCCGAATGACTTAGAGTTTTGTTGGTCTTAGTTTTTAAATGAAATGGTTGGAAGCTAAAGTCGAGAAGCTTTTAGATTTGGATAAAGCTGAACTGGAGAAAATGTGCTCCGTTACAGCGGTGATCAGAGGTTTAAAGAGCAACTAAAAACCAAATCCAGTTTTTTTTTTACTGATAAACTGTCTCAATGGGTGTCTCATAGTGTTGTCCACTGGTCCCTGACATTATTCTGACATTATAGCGCAAACATGTGTCAAATCCTAACTTTGGTCTGAAAACGAATGGGTTGCGCCCCCTTCAGGGTAAACTCTGCTACTAAATTAGAATTTCCTGATTGGCTGGAGACGTGTCCACGGCCTCCACAGAACGTCATCAGGTGCTGCCCAGTGTCCCGCCCCTGTACCTGTGGTTTATAACCAAGTCCCTCCCACGTAATCTGTCTGCTGTGATTGTGCCAATGCAAAGGCCCACACACTCACCCCCGCAGGTCACCCCCAAACTTCAGAGACCGCCTCTTTCATGGCAATTTTTGACTTTTGTTTGTGAGTGGGGAAAGGCTTTGGCACGCCCGGCGTGCCAAAGCCTTGATTACGTGGGAGGGGCTTGGTTATAAACCACAGGTACAGGGGCGGGACAATGGGCAGCACCTGATGACGATGTGTGGAGCTGGTGCGGCTTATGACGTTCTGTGGAGGCCGTGGACACGTCTCCAGCCAATCAGGAAATTCTAATTTAGTAGCAGAGTTTACCCTGAAGGGGGCGCAACCCATTCGTTTTCAGGCCAAAGTTAGGATTTTACACATGTTTGCGCTATAATGTCAGAATAATGTCAGGGACCAGTGGACAACACTATGAGACACCCATTGAGACAGTTTATCAGTAACAAAACTTGATTTGGTGTTTAGTTGCTCTTTAACCTCTGACAAAGACAAAGTAACAGTAAGTGTGAACCTTTAGACAATATGGTTTTTATTATCCCTCTTTTAGTCCCAGCTTTAGTTCTGGTTTATCCATTGTCCTGGTCCAGTCCTGGTCCAGTCCCGGTGTTACCTCTCCGGGCCGGATGGTGCACTCCAGCGGCGCCTCCTCCAGGGGCAGGGAAGGGTAGGTGTGAGTGACCCAGGACAGAGTGCTGACGTTGGGATGAAAGTGCGGCTCTTGGTCTGGAGGATACAGGAACCAGCGCTGGAAACAAACAATAACAAACCGGAGCCTGAAAGAAGCGTCTGAACTCACAAAAAGCTACGAAATACTAAAATATTCCATCATAATTTCAGTCAAAGTGATATTTTTGTGGCTAAAACTAAAGCAAAAGTTGTTAATGAGTAGAGCGCGGCACCGAACCATAAAACAGATTAATAATGTTAAATAATTCCTTTTCCTTCCATTGTCTTTGTTATTTCTTTTACATTTGTGTCATTCGTTTGAGGTGAAACAACCAAGAAACTTCTTATATTTCCCCCATTTTTAACCTTTTTTATTTTTTCAAAATTTTCCCAAATTTAGCCCAATTTTTCCAACTTGTTTTTCCTTTTTTTCATTATTATTATTTTTTTCAACTTTGTGTTTCAAGTTTTTTTTTCTGTTAGATTTTGATGACCAACAGCATCAAAACTTGAATATAAAGATTGAATATTTATTTTCAGTTCCAGCTTTTGATACTTTTATTTTTTCGATACCGGACTGATATCGTGTAACGTGCTCTAGTTTTAATGAGGCTAAAACTGGGACTAAAATCTGCAGATATTTCGGTCGACTCATAAAAAGTGAATAAAAAGAAGGACAGGTCTGTGCTTTGTCCGTGTGGAGAACAAATATGAAGCACAATATCATTGCATAAGTTCATATATAAACAGAGACATGAGAAAGAGCCACAGGACATCTTAGTCATTTGAAAGCTAAGACCTACAAAACTGATCGTAACTTTTCTGTCGCTTTTTTGACACTTTCTCCAGGAGAAAATGTGCTCGGCTCAGGCAGAGGTTAAGGGGTTGTACTTCCTTCTTCCCTATAGGTTTAAGCAAAAAGATGATCTGTATGCTTTGTTTTCAGCAAGTAGAGCTACAACGTTTTAGTGCCCAGTCTTTTCCCCCACACACCCTAAAGCTTTATTATTGTGGGGTAAGATGAGCCACCCTTAAATTTTGTAAAATAAAACATGTTTCTTTAAATGTGAGATTATAGATTTAATCTTTATACAAGAGCCCCTTCGTCAGCCCTGATGGCGCTCGGGCCTAATGATTTGAACTTGACAGACAAAACATTTTAAAATGTGGCTGTAAAAAAGCTTTTTTTTCGCTGTTCAGAGTAAATTTTTGGCCTGATCCCAAAAAGATCGTCACAAACTGTCATACCCCTGGTTTATTTGTGACATTTTATTTTGAAATACTTAACTGTTCTTTCTGCTTCAGATTTACGTCGCGCCCTGTTTCCTGCTTCTGTGATTTGTTTGCCCCGCCTTAATGTTTTGCACCTGTGTTTGATTACCTAGTAGTTTACCTCACTTGTTCCTTTGTTCTTTGCCAGATTGTCTTTGTTTCCCTCGTGTTCTGAGCGCTGTAGTCCTACCTAAGTTTGTTATTCTGTTTTTGCCAAATAAAGGCTTGGAAATATTTCCATTCTCCTGGTGTCTCTGCTCCTGGGTTTTGTGACTTAAAGGGCCTTGTTACACAAACAAACAAAAACATGCAGGTAAATTTGTTTTCCTGATGCTGGTTGGTCATTAAGTTAGGTATAAAAGCAGATTAATAATTTAGGAAGATTTCTTCTTAAATAAACAACTCTCTTGGTTTTCTCAAAGAAGATATAATTGAGTAAATTGAGCCTCTGCTCCATAAGAAACAATGAATGACAAATTACAGAACATTTGAATGTACAATTCTATAGTTTGTGTTTATTGGTGGTTCTGGGTCTAGTAGAGACAAGCATTTTACATTAAATTATTTGGGATTTTTTTAGAGACAAAATGTCATAATCTGCAGAAGTAGCAGATGTAAAGAAAAAGATTTGTTATATGTTTTGGATTAAAATTGCTAATGGGAAACAGTGAATCGTAAAAAAAATGAGCCTTCATGTTTAGTATTAATTTCATCTTTAAATCTGGTGGTTCAATTTACACCAAGATCTGGTTCAATTTACACCACTCTGGGGGTAAAATGAGCCACAAGACAAGTTTTTTTTAAGACCAACATCTTCAAAACCATATCCTTCAGATGATTTTTGAAGATGCAAAAGAATAGAAAACATCCCAAAATGTGTTTAAATAGAACAATTTTGCATCTATTGTTTACTGTTTTTACAACAACCACCAAAGCACAAACTGGCTCATCTTACCCCACTCTCTCTGCTACATTATTTTTACTCGTTTTATTTATTGCACATTGTGGAGTTTTATTTTCTTGTTGACCCTGATTTCCTGCTCTTGAGTCGTGTGTTTGTGTAACTTTTCAGACACGACTTAATCCTCATGTTTCTGGGATCGTGTGAAGCACTTTTCTGCTGCCGTGTAAAGTTATTATAGTTATTATGTGTATTCACCTTGCGTCCGTAGATGACCTCGGAGTAGCCGGGGCCGTGCCAGTGGAAGGGGACTCCGGTTCCTGCTCCTGGAGGAAACACTTTGGTCACACACGAGCCAGAGACGAGCAGCAGGACATTTTAACTAAGTTATGCTTTAAAGTGCATATGACAGATTTTAATGCTCTTAAATATGACTTATTTAGATGGATTACATCAGTTGCATAATTATCTTTTTTTTTCAGTGAAGCAGCAATTTTAATGAAGAAATGTTGGGCAGAAAAGTTATTTTTATTTGAATGTTTAAGCTGCTGACAGGAAGTGACATAAAAGGAAACATTCCATAGCAGTTTGACTCATTCATTTCCCATTGACTTAACATGATCGGCACGGCAACAGTTTAAAATAGTTTACCTTCTTCGATGTCACTTCCTGTCGGTGTCCAATAAGGAAGTGAAAACATAAACATCACAAAAATGGTCAAACTAAAGAAAACCGGGAATAATCTTTAGCAAAATCTGAAATATAATCGTGTTAACTGTGTTTTAGCAAAAAATGTGTCTAATGTGTCAGATGCACTTTAAAGGTGCACTATACAACTTTTATTATTTAACCTTTCAGTCACCCAGCGGATGCTTGTGTGTTTAGCACAGCCTTTACTTTCCATCCTGACGGCCTGTAGGACACTCCAGGATCAATGTTTTTTAAGTTTTTGTTGCTGATTGAACCATAAGGTTACATATACATTCCATTCTGAAAACTAACCAGAAACGATAAAAAAAAGTGAAATAAAATTGATCCTGAAGCTTCATAGGAGCCACCGGGATGGAAAGTAAAGGCACTAAGCTAACCGCCCGTACAGACACTGGATCACTGAAAGGTCCTGGTCCAGTCCTGGTGTTAGCTCTCACCCTCAGAGCTACAGTCAAGTCTAACCAACAAAACATTTTGGTCTATACTTGTATTTTACTTCCCATATATTAAGTGTATGGGAAAATTAGAAATAAATTAGGTCCAAATGTAGACCAATGAAAAATATAGGCCTAGGATTATTGCCTGTACAGTAGCCTCTATCTTAAATACCGATAAGAGACCGTTAATGGGACTATACAGAGTTTAAAAATGTTTAAATTGTATTTTCATTCTAATGTGTAGAATGAGCCCAGACCTGTTCACCACAACTGCCTCTAAAATCCTGCACTGTCACTCACAGAGGTGTTACTGCGGGTCCGAAGTGCCGTCATGCATGAGCTTAATATAGAGACTGTAGTTACGCATAAGACCTGAGGTGGCATTAGTGAGCATAAAATGACCAACTTGCATCTAGTCCCTCCATCCATCCATCCATTTTCTTCCGCTTTATCCGGGGCCGGGTCGCGGAGGCAGCAGTCTCAGCAGAGATGCCCAGACTTCCCGATCCACGCACACCTCCTCCAGCTGTTCTGGGGGGACCCCGAGGCGACACCAGGCCAGCTCGGAGACATAGTCCCACCAGCGTGTCCTGGGCCTTCCACGAGGCCTCCTCCCAATAGGACATGCCTGGAACACCTCCCGAGGGAGGCGACCAGGAGGCATCCGGAACAGATGCCCTAGCCACCTCAGCTGGCTCCTTTCGACGTGAAGGAGTAGCGACTCTACCCCGAGCTCCTCCCGGGTAACTGAGCTCCTCACCCGATCTCGGAGGGTGCGCCCAGCCACCCTGCGAAGGAAACTCATTTCGGCCGCTTGTATTCGCGATCTTGTCCTTTCGGTCATTACCCAGATCTCATGACCATAGGTGAGGGTGGGAACGTAGATCGATCGGTAAATCGAGAGCTTTGCCCCTGACTCAGCTCCCTCTTCACCACAACAGTCCGATACAGCGACCGCATCACTGCTGACGCTGCACCGATCCGTCTATCGATCTCACGCTCCATCCGTCCCTCACTCGTGAACAAGACCCCGAGATACTTGAACTCCTCCACTTGAGGTAAGGACTCTCCACCGACCTGAAGCGGGGAAGCCACCTTTTTCCGGTGGAGAACCATGGCCTCAGATTTGGAGGTGCTGATCCTCATCCCGGCCGCTTCACACTCGGCTGCAAACCGCCCCAGTGCGCGCTGGAGGTCCTGATTTGATGAAGCCAACAGAACAACATCATCTGCAAACAGCAGAGATGAGATCCTGAGGTTCCCAAACCGGACACCCTCCGGCCCCTGGCTGCGCCTAGAAATTCTGTCCATAAAGGTAATGAACAGAACCGGTGACATAGGGCAGCCCTGGCGGAGACCAACACGCACCGGAAACAAGTCTGACTTACTGCCGGCAATGCAAACCAAGCTCCTGCTGCGGTCATACAGGGAACGGACAGCCCTTAGCAGAGGGCCCGCACCCCATACTCCCGGAGCACCCCCCACAGGGCACCACGAGGGACACGGTCGAACGCTTTCTCCAAATCCACAAAGCACATGTGGACTGGTTGGGCGAACTCCCACGAACCCTCGAACACCCGATGTAGGGTATAGAGCTGGTCCAGTGTGCCACGACCGGGACGAAAACCGCATTGTTCCTCCTGAATCCGAGGTTCGACTATCGGCCGGATCCTCCTCTCCAGCACCCTGGAGTAGACCTTACCGGGGAGGCTGAGAAGTGTGATCCCTCTGTAATTGGAGCACACCCTCCGATCCCCCTTCTTAAAGAGAGGGACCACCACCCCGGTCTGCCAATCCAGAGGCACTGTCCCCGACCGCCACGCGACGCCGCAGAGACGTGTCAGCCAAGACAGCCCTACAACATCCAGAGACTTAAGGTACTCGGGACGAATCTCATCCACCCCCGGGGCCTTGCCACCGAGGAGCTTTCTAACCACCTCGGTGACTTCAGCCTGGGTGATGGACGAACCCCCTCCGAGTCCCCAGCCTCTGCCTCCTCATCGGAAGACGTGACAGTGGGATTGAGGAGATCCTCGAAGTACTCCTTCCACCGCCGACCACATCCCCAGTCGAGGTCAACAGCTCCCCGCCCACACTGTAAACAGTGTTGGTGAAGCACTGCTTCCCCCTCCTGAGGCGCCGGATGGTTTGCCAGAATCTCTTCGAGGCCGACCGATAGTCCTCCCCCATGGCTTCTCCGAACTCCTCCCAGACCCGAGTTTTGCCTCTGTGACAGCACGAGCTGCAGCACGCTTGGCCTGCCGGTACCTCTCAGCTGCCTCCGGAGTCCCACAAGCCAACAAGGCCAGGTAGGACTCTTTCTTCAGCTTGACGGCATCTCTTACTTCCGGGTGCCACCACCGGGTTCGGGGATTGCCGCCGCGACAGGCACCAGAGACCTTACGGCCACAACTGCGAGCAGCCGCATCGACAATGGAGGAGGAGAACATGGTCCACTCGGACTCCATGTCTCCAACCTCCCTCGGAATCTGGGTGAAGCTCTTCCGGAGGTGGGAGTTGAAGACCCTACTGACAGAAGGATCCACCAAACGTTCCCAACAGACCCTCACAACACGTTTGGGCCTGCCAGGTCTGACCGGCTTCCTCCCCCCCTGCCAGCGGATCCAGCTCACCACCAGGTGGTGATCGGTTGACAGCTCAGCCCCTCTCTTCACCCGAGTGTCCGAGACACGCGGCCGGAGATCAGATGACACAACTACAAAGTCGATCATCGACCTCCTGCCTAGGGTATCCTGGTGCACGTGCACTTATGGACACCCTTGTGCTCGAACATGGTGTTCGTTATGGACAAACTGTAACTAGCACAGAAGTCCAATAACAGAACACCACTCGGGTTCAGATCGGGGAGGCCGTTCTTCCCCATCACCCCCGTCCAGGTCTCACTGTCGTTACCCACATGGGCGTTGAAGTCCCCCAGTAGAACAATGGAGTCCCCAGTCGGAGCACTATCTAGTACCCCTCCCAGGGACTCCAAGAAGGCCGGGTACTCTGCACCGATGTTGGGCCCGTAGGCCGAGACAACGGTGAGAGACCTGTCCCCAACCCGAAGGCGTAGGGACACGACCCTCTCGTTCACCGGGGTGAACTCCAACACGTGGCGGCTGAGCTGGGGGGCTATGAGCAAACCCACCCCAGCCCGCCGTCTCTCCCCGCGGGCAACTCCAGAAAATGGAGAGTCCAGCCTCTCTCCAGGAGTTGGGATCCGGACCTGCCCAGACCTGTTCACCACAACTGCCTCTAAAATCCTGCACTGTCACTCACAGAGGTGTTACTGCGGGTCCGAAGTGCCGTCATGCATGAGCTTAATATAGAGACTGTAGTTACGCATAAGACCTGAGGTGGCATTAGTGAGCATAAATGACCAACTTGCATCTAGTCCTAGTATCGATAAATCCTTAACGATACCCATCCTAGTAGTAGCAGAAGTAGTAGTAGTAGCAGTATTAGCAGTAGTAGCAGTAGCAGTAGCAGTAGCAGTAGTAGTAGTAGCAGTATTAGCAGTAGTAGTAGTAGCAGAAGTAGTAGTAGTAGCAGTATTAGCAGTAGTAGCAGTTAGTATTACAGTAGCAGTATTAGCAGTAGCAGTAGCAGTATTAGCAGTAGCAGTAGTAGTAGTAGCAGTAGTAGTAGTAGCAGTAGCAGTATAGTAGTAGCAGTAGCAGTATTAGTAGTAGCAGTAGCAGTATTAGCAGTAGTAGCAGTAGCAGTATTAGTAGTAGCAGTAGCAGTAGTAGCAGTATCAGTAGTAGTAGCAGTAGTAGTAGTAGTACCAGTATCAGTAGCAGTAGTAGCAGTAGCAGTAGCAGTATTAGCAGTAGTAGTAGCAGTAGTAGCAGTATCAGTAGTAGTAGCAGTAGTAGTAGTAGTACCATAGCAGTAGCAGTAGCAGTAGCAGTATTAGCAGTAGCAGTATTAGCAGTAGTAGTAGCAGTAGTAGCAGTATCAGTAGTAGTAGCAGTAGTAGTAGTAGTACCAGTAGCAGTAGCAGTAGTAGCAGTAGTTAGCAGTAGCAGTAGCAGTATTAGTAGTAGTAGTAGCAGTAGCAGTATTAGCAGTAGTAGCAGTAGCAGTAGCAGTATTAGCAGTAGTAGCAGTAGTAGTAGCATAGTAGCAGTACAGTATTAGCAGTAGTAGTAGCAGTAGTGCAGTAGTAGTAGCAGTAGCAGTATTAACAGTAGTAGCAGTAGCAGTATTAGCAGTAGCAGTAGCAGTATAGCAGTAGTAGTAGAGTAGCAGTATTAGCAGTAGCAGTAGCAGTAGCAGTAGTAGTAGTACCAGTAGTAGTAGTACCAGTAGCAGTACCTGCGATCCCGAAGCTGTAGGCTCCTGTGGTTCGCGGCAGAGTAAACGGTGGAGGATGATATTGTGAGAACAAACCGTTCCACTCCATGAAGTTGTTGTCTCCAAAGAAATACAGCGTGTCTGAAACAGGAAGTGCTGGGTCAGGGAGGGAACTTCATTTGTTCCATATTCTGCTCAACTGCCTTTTCTCTCTTTAACCCTAATGATCCGCAGTGTGGCTTTATCCCTGTTCTGATGGAGTTCCTGATGAAAACTCGGCTGCAGCTGTAGTTTGTGAAAATTAAATGAACATCTCAATATTTTTGGGACTTTCTCGATAACGACGATGAAGTGATAGTTTTACAAACATCAGAAATATGCAAAACGTGCTGCAAACGTCAAAAAGAGAACTGTACTGAACAGACGACAAAAGGACAGAAAACATGTTGCACTTTGTTTCCCAATTTTTCCCTAAATTTTCCCTGATTTGGTCAACAGGTTTCCTATATTTTCCCCGACTTGTTTGCTATTTTATCCCAATTTATTCCACTTTTTTCCCCATGTTGTAAACCTGCCCATCCAAACAGGAAGCCTTCCGAGGAGCAATTTCAATATTACCGAGCATTTCCATCAAACTTGGGAATGATTTTGAAAAGCTCAGATACCCAGATGTTTCAAAGATATTTCCTAATGGAGCGAGGATGAACATCTGTCTCACCGTTTCCCAGAGCGTCCACAGTCTGAGGCTTCATGAGCTGCTCCACGTACTCTCTGAACGACACGTCCACTGGAAGGAGAACACGGAAGTGTAGTACTGTATTATTGTAGTATTGTATTATTGTAGTATTGTATTATTGTAGTACTGTATTATTGTAGTACTGTATTATTGTAGTACTGTATTATTGTAGTACTGTAGTATTGTAGTATTAATAGTACCTTTCCTATAGGAGTACGTGTAGTACTGTCAGTGTTTCCCACACATAGTCTATTCTGTGGCGCAGTGCCACAGAATAGACACCACCGGCCACATATTGCGTTTCGTATTTATTTATTTTTAAATACTATTTAAAACACGCATCGTATAGAACCGCCGCAGCGGTCAATTTGACTGCGGGATGGGGGGTTTAAATTGTGGCGGCCCTATACTCTCACTCACGCGTCTCTCTCCCATAGCCCACACAGCCCCTCCCCTTCGTGCACACCACGTGTCTCCCTCAGCGATCATCACTGGAAGCTGTAGCTGTGTCTATTTGGTGCAGAGAAGACGGCTGGTGAAATTCACTAAAGGCCTCACGACACAACCCCCCCCCACGACCGCGACAACAACACAACCCCATTGTAGTACTGTAGTATTTGTACCTTTCCTATAGGAGTAGGTGTAGTACTGTAGTATTTGTACCTTTCCTATAGGAGTAGGTGTAGTACTGTAGTACTGTAGTACTTGTACCTTTCCTATAGCAGTACTGTAGTACTTGTACCTTTCCTATATGAGTAGGTGTTGGCCGTGCTCAGCCTCACAGTCCGGTCTCCATATTCCTGCAGGAGGTTCTTCTTCGTGCAGAGTTGACGAAACTTCTGTAAAAACAAAGAAAAGTGAGGAAGAAACTAAGACTGAAGAAGTTCTAGAATCACTTGAGCTTTTCTGTTTCCTAAACTTATTACAAATCTGTTCTTTATGAAGTAGTTAAAGTTACCGTGTTGTCGGTGAGGCCTCGGAGGATCACAGGGCGACTGTAGGCAAATCTGTCAACACCAAAACACCAAAAACACCAGGAAACTTTCAATTAAACACCAGGAAACTTTCAATTCAAGCAAAACAGAGAAACTTTACAATTACAGACATCAGTGTCAGACTTCTGCTGTGGACACGGACTGAAATATGAGGGAAAACTATTTTATATTTATATCTTAGGCCGATATATTGGTTCGATATTTGGTTATTTTACAGTATCGGCTTTCAGTGATATTTGACGATATAAAGGCCGATATTTCCAGAACCAAAAGTGTCAGAGAATTCTCTTTTGCTTTGGAGAGAGCTCAGTCAGAGCCTTAACCTCTTAACACTTTACCCAAATCTAAAAGCTTCTTGACTGGAGAGCTTCTAGGCCAGTGTAACAACTCATTTGAAAGCTAAGACCAACAAAACTTCTGTAAACTGATATTTTGCCTTGTGTTGTTGTCGTTTTCTCCATCGCTTTTTTATCACTTTCTTGTCATTCTTTAGTCGCCATTTTAACGCTATTTTCAAGAAGCTTTAGATTAGGGTAAAGTCGAACTGGAGAAAATGCGCTGGGGTTAAGGTGGGGGTTTACCTATTTTATATGTTTTATGTTACAGACTTTTGCTAATAAATTCAGAACCATAAGAGACAGAAACAATGAACTACAGAACATTTTAATTTACAATTCTATAGTTTGTGTTTTTGGTGGTTCTGGGTCCAGACGAGCAAATTAACATTAAAAGTTAAATGGACTTAACTTATATAGAACTTTTCTACCTCACATTAAATATTACATTCAGTTATTTGGGAGGTTTTTAGAAACAAAACTTCATAATCTGCAGATGGAGCGTATGAAAAGAAAATATATATTATGATCGTTTTTTGTTTTCCTTTTGTCTTTTCAGCAAAATTCAGCAAAACATTCTGCACAATTTCAGCCCCAAACTGGAGCTGCGTGAGGTTAAAGGGATACTTCAGGATTTTTGACATTGGGCCTCATTTCCTAGTTATCCAGAGTGTTGTTGATGTCTGGAGATATTTTTTCTTAAATTCATGCAGTTCTTATATTTGAAGAGTCTAGTGGCGCTAGGCTAATGCTAGGCTAGTGCATGTCTATGGTATCAGTTAGCCTGCATTAAAAACAGTTGACCCACTCCACAGTGCACCTGAGGTAAATCACTTATAACACCAGACTAACCATATAAATGTCTGTGTTAATAGAATCATTTAAAATAACTTATATTTGAGCAGCATCAGCTTCGTGGTGTAAGCTAACGCAGCGGCGGAGTGATCTGCAGAAAATAGTCCCTCAAAATGCGGTAATCCATGTGATACAAGGTCAGTTATATTTCACACATGATTCTATTAACACAGACATTTATATGGTTAGTCTGGTGTTATAAGTGATTTACCTCAGGTGCACTGTGGAGTGGGTCACACTGTTTTAATGCAGGCTAACTGATACCATAGAAATGCTTTAGCCTTGCCCTAGCCTAGCGCCACTAGACTCTTCAAATATAAGAACTGCATGAATTTAAGAAAAAAATATCTCCAGACATCAACAACACTCTGGATAACTAGGAATGAGGCCCAGTGTCAAAAATCCTGAAATATCCCTTTAAGATCATAATGTTTGACTTTAATGAACTTATGCAGCGAAAAGAGTCGAGAAGTTTAGATTTAATGCCCGTCTGAATCCAACCTAATGCTTTTTATTTACATTTAAGGCTTGATTTTGGCATAATTCATTTCAAATATCTTTTAGCGGCTGATAAATTCATAATCTATAATCTGTTTATCTGTTTCTTGGACCTGTCCATGAAGTCACTGTAGGAAACCTGGTCCTGTCCAACACCGCGATGTTACAGCGCCCCCCGTCGTCCAGACTGGGATCTGCACTCGACCACCTGCAAGTCACAAAAACAAACATTTATATTTATGAATGTAATAAACCACAATAATCCAATGATAACTACGGTTTATTTATTAAGGCGTCTTTTGTCTTGGTTTATGGTGAATATTTCTGAAACAGTTTAACTTTCCCACATGAAACAAAAACTGTCCCAGAGTCCAGCGTCTCCTCTCCAGCACCCCAATGTCAAAAAGTGTGGGTCTCCAGTTCAGCTTTACCCAAATCTCAAAACTCATCTAACTGGATAATTTTCCATCACTTTTTCATTTTTGTTTCAATTTTGTAGCTTTTTTTTTAAACGTTTTTTTCGAGAAGCTTAGATTTTGAGTAAGCTGAACTGGAGAAAATGTGCTCAGATGAAAATACAACAAAAAGTGGAAAAAAGCAACAAAAACAGCGACAAAAACAGATAAACAAGTGACAAAACCGTGATGAAAAAGCAAAAAAGGAGCCACAAAAGAGCGACAAAAAAGAAATAAAAAAGCAATGAAGAAAGAACGGCTGAAAGATGTATCGTTATCGTATTTATATCGAGATAATTATGAACATTCAAAATATTAAAATCGAAAAAGCAAGATATAAACGATATAGATTTTCATCAATAAAACTGCACTCTTTATCATGATTTTATTTTTCTGAAAATGCTTAGTTTTCACCAGTCTAGTTATATCGTATCCATATCGAGATATCTGGCATGAATAACGAGATATGAAATTTTGTCCATATCGTTCAGCCTTAGAAGAAAGAAACAAAAAAAGTAACAAAAACACTTTAAAAATGTAACAAAAAGTTGGGATCAGTTTTGTAGGTCTTAGCTTTCAAATGAGGTCTGTCGGAACCGCTAACGTAATGTGATAATTATTAGGTTATTGGCCTGACAAGATGAAAATCTTCTACAAATGTAATAATTTCAGCCGATAATGTGATAATACTTCCATTGTTTTATTCTGTGTTTTTGAGCTGTTTTCTCTAAATGATCAGCTGACCTGTTATTTTGTGCTTTTGTTTTGACTGTTTTGTATCTCACATGGCTCTTCTTACGACAGTGGCCCAGGATGTAAAGCTGGTCCTTATGACAGAAAGGTCGCTGATTCGAGTCCCTTCCACAAGTGCATGACGTCGCCGTGTCCTTGGGCAAAGCACTTCACTCACAGTACAGGCCAAAGGTTTGGAAACGCTTTCTTTGTGTATTCGATTTCAAAACTGTTTCCATAATAGATTCTCACTGAAGTTCATTTATGAGTGAACACAAACGGAATTGTGTTTTAAACAAAACAAAGAACTTTGACATAAATTCTTCCTCTCGCTTTAATTACTGCTTTACACTTTTGACATTTTCTCACCGAGCTTCACGATGTCGTCACAGAAATGGTTTGTGGAAAACTTATTTCACCTTATGAAGCTCATGGAGAAAAGGCCAAGAATAAAAGTATAATAATAATAATAAATCAATTTTGAAGAATTTAGAATATAAAACATATCTAGAGTTATTTCACCCGTTACTCTTTCCTTCATAATCCCACGTGTTCATTCATATTTAACGCCTTCAGTGAGAATCATAGTGTGTTAATAAAGTTAATAAAGAAAAGCCAAGACATAAAAAGTGTGTCCAAACTTTTGGCCTGTGCTGTAAATGACTGCATGTGTGAAAGAGCGCCTGGTGGTGCTCGGAGAGGCCAATGGCACAGATTGGAAGCCTGCCCAGGGCAGCTGTGGCTACAATAGTAGTCTGTAGCAGAAAGGGAGCGGTTTAGTCAAGATAACTAGCATCTACCAGCGAGCCACATAATACCCTGGCTTTTTAACTCACCTCACAAATAAGGAAAACAATCAGAACCCACTGACAGAACAATCTTAACCAACATTATTACAGTGGAAGCAGGTCTGAGAGAAATGAGAAACATGATACATTTGAACATGATACTTTTGAGAATGATATTATTGTCATTGTTATTATGGTGATGGTAATATATGTATAATAAATATGTGCGCTAGTAATATATGTGTATGTAAATATATGTACATATGTCTGTATGTGTGTATATATATATATATATATATATATATATATATATATATATATATATATATATATATATATATGTATATCTAAAACACTATGACTACTTAAACAATAAGTAAATCAATAGAGTGACCAGAATGATAATATATCCATCCATCCATCCCTCCATTCATTTTCTTCCACTTGTCCGTTGCCGGGTCGTGGGGCAGCCTTTGGAGCTGCCCAGGTCACATAGCACCGGCCCCATGGCTCCTTCTGCAGGTGGTGGGTCCACGGAAGGACGGCCTCACGGTTCAAACCGGGCCTGTTGGTCTCTCCTAGGGGCTACCAGTGTACGCAGACACTGGAGGCAATGTGGGTGAAGTGTCTTGCCCAAGGACACAACGACAATGTACACCTTCAGGAGGCGGGATTCGAACCCCTGACCTTCCAATCATGAGACGACCCGCTCTACCATCTGCGCCACTGTCGCCCTTAGAATGATAATATAAGCAATGATAAAAAAAATAAGAGAAAATTATAAAACTAAGTAAATAAACTCAGAAATCACAAACTTTTCTATTTTGTATTGTATTGTATTTTGAATATGGACTAGGCACTTATAAGTTTTCTTGCTTAGGCCTACTCCTTTTGAGTTATTATTTATTTTATCTTGTTTTTTGTTTGTGATAATGTAAATGTAATGATGTAAATATTGTAAATAATAACGCACTGTAAATAATAGCGCAAATAAATCTGTGTTTCAGTCAGCGGTGGAACAAGTATCAGATACAGAATACAGATGAGGAGGAAGTTACTTTAGCCCCATCACCGACCCCCCCTCCCTCTCACATGCACCACATTCATGGACCTGCTTTACCTTCTGGGCCACCGTCCTGCTCAGATACATATGAGCTGCGACGAGTTACTTCAAGTGAAAAAGGATTATGATCAAAACAAACAAAAAGCAGTAAAATACAAAACCAGCACAAACACTTTCATCTTTAATGTGTTAAATTAAAGTGTATGAATTATTACATTATTGTCAGAATGTCTTGTCAGGCCAATAACGGTAAATCGTGATTACGTTATCGGTTAATACAAGGTGTCACACTGGCCTATAGGCAATAACATTTTAGATTTGGGTAAAGCTGAATTGGAGAGAAAGTGCTCGGTGCAGGTGGGGGTTAAGAGGTTAATGTAATCCATTTATTTTTCCCTTGAGAAAGTTCCGTGACTTTCCTCTGGATGGCGCTGAAGACCCAGTTATGTATGTGATTCTAACTTCTTTAGCTCAAAGTAACGTAAACCAAGCCTCGTTTTTATCGTTGTAAGTTTATTGTAATAAAATGTTCCACCTTCCAAACTGTGATCTAAGGTAAAACATGGTGATTTTATGTAAAGTCTGCTGTAAATACATTAATATTAATTTGAGCTGACGCCAGAAACAGATTTAAGAGATAAATACAAGCTTTAAATGGTCTAAAGATGAACAATATTAATGAATATTCATAATAATAGTTTAGCTGTAGTTTAGACTCACCAGCCTCCATCCTGATCCTCGCTCCGTGAAAGCAGCACCAACACGAGCTGCAAACACGTCAGAAACCGCGCTTTACGAGGCTCCATTAAAAACCTACACAAACACCTTCACTTCCCTCCAGGTATCCGGAATAAAAACGGCTTTATTTGGTTTTATTTCAGCAGAAAAGCCTCGGCTCGTCATCGGACTTCCATCTCAGCGCCGCAACACACTTCCGGGTTCAGAGCCAATCACAATCCACCACATCCAGCGCCGCGGCCACGTCACAGCCGCACGTGCGAAAATAAATACATAAAAAATAAGACAAAGTAAATGAACTGAAAACGTTAGAGAGCTATGACTTAATGAAAGAATTATATTTTATTTTTCAATAAAATTTATGTTTTATGTTGAAGGTCTGACTCTCCTCTGTTCATACATATAAAAATAATATTACTTTTTAGAACCTTTTAATTCTTTAACTGACAACTCTCTGTCGCAAATGTAATGCATGTTACAAAACCACTAAAAATTAAATATTTCTAACATTTCAAATGCAAAATGGGAAATTTCTGTTCTGGCTGGTGTGAGATTTGTTTCTGTATTTTGTAGTGGCAGTTTTAGTAAAAAAAAAAAAATACTAAAGTGATGAAAAAGCAAAAAAAAAAAGAGTGACGTTAAAGCGACAATAAACTAAGAAAACATTAAAATAAAAAAAACGCTTAAAAAAGTGACAAAAACACGGCGACAAGGTAACAAAAAAGTTAGGATCAGTTTTGTAGGTCTTAGCTTTCAAATGAGGCATTACACCATTGCTCTCCAGTCGAGGAGCGTCTAGATTTGGGTAAAGCTGAACTGGAGAAAATGCGCTCAGTTCAGGCGGGGGTTTTGTGGCTTTATTGTCGCGTTGTTGTGTAAAGTCACACGACACAACCTTCGCTTTGTTCTCACATTTTGTCACATTTTCATCGCTTTTTTGTTTCTCTTTTGAGGCTGTTTTTATTGCATTTTCATCTCGTTTTTGTCGCTATTTTTATGCTTTTTTCAAAACGTTTTTAAATTTGGGTACAAGTACTGAAGTACATGTACTTGAGTAGTTTCATCATCCTGTAAATTTTTACTTCTACTTGAGTAAAATTATAATTCAGTATCTGTTTCTTACTTGAGCAAAATAATTGTTACTTTTTCCGCTGTGAGTGAATATTTAAGCGACAAAGCTTCATTTTGATCAAATAAAGATGTGTTTTGTTTTGTACTTTCAGATTATTTATATTTTTCTGTATCGTCCGATTTTCTTGGATTCCTTTGGGGTAAATAAACGATTTCCACAGGATTTTATGTTTTGTTTCACACAATTTATGGCGTCATTAAAATAAATCTGACTTTCACGCTCAGTTACTCACAGTACTCGAGTAACACTTCCTCCATGTACTTTTTACTCTTACTTGAGTAAATATTTTGGCTACTCGCAAATCGCAAATAGAGAATTAGGGTAGGCGAGCTCCAAATCTCTTGAGAGGGACCTTGTCTTTAACGCACTACACAGCATAGGAACATCATCTACCAAATCAGCTGTTGGGGCAGCTGGGTGGGGGTTTGTTGATGAGGAGCTACTGCCCTCTACAATGGACCCGCTCTACACCCTGGCTTTGAAACACACTACACTGTGTAGGGCTTACATATTACATCATTCATTGTACATAAAATAAAAGGAAGTAACCAAGCAAAAGTGTAAACTAATCAATACCATATCAAGGATGCAAATGACAACTGGGAAGTAGCGAGATCACGGATAATATGTATGTAATGTTCTTTTTAACACAAAACTAGTGACTTTGGGGAATGTTGACTGTGTTTGCATTGATAACCATCTGTAACTAAATAATGGCCTTTTGTCACTTGTACCAGACATCGTACATGAAATGAGAGCGCTGTTGTAGTTGTAAAATGTTCATAATAATATTCAAGGCAACTTTATTTATACATTATTTATACGCATTTCGTACACAAGGCAACTCAATGCGCCTTGTGAATATAATAATATTCACTGAGTATAATATGTATATTAATCTGTCTTTTTAACATAAAACTAGTGACTTTTGGTAATGCTAACAATGTTACCATGGTAACCATCTGAAAGAAATGTAATGCCTTTTGTTACTTGCTTTGTACTAGACTTCCTACATGAAACTAGACCTTTGTTGTAATTGTGCTTCTTTTCTGTTGATGTACGAACACTTCAAACAGTGAGTAAGTTATAGTTCTTTGTAAATAGTTTGTAAGTGTGTAGCATTATCATAGTTGTTACGTAATCGGTATTGCTCCTTTTTGGGGAATGTATTATTGCATATTTCTATATATGTTTTTGTTATAATAGGCTTTAATGATTATATGAAACTGTGATGTAATCTCTGCTCTAAGGCTTCCCCATTTTATAATTGTTTTTACTCCTTGTTTTTGATATCCACTGGGGGCAGTGTGTTAGAATGCAGAGTCAGATCGTGCAGAAGAAGAGTATTCTAAAGGCACTGATTGGTTCTTCAACAAGGAGACGCCTACTTCCTGTGTTTATAAAAGACCAGGCATGGGGCCTCCTCCCTCTCTCTCTCTCGTCCCCTCCTGGCTGGTCAACATGGGTCCCTGGGGACAGCTGCATAATTTTGTTTAGTCTGTAAATTCAGGGAATAAAATAATGATTTTGATTTTAATAGAACGAGTCTCCGTCTTCTCTCCATATTAAAGAACACAACAGTATACAGTGCATAAGCTTCAGTCATGTAAAGCCATAATGTAAGTACCATCTTGTAAATGGTCATTTCGGCCATGGTCGGTCGTGTGTAGGGTCTATTTTGTTCCACTATGTTCTTGTGAAATTATGATTTTAATTGTATTGATTTTGGGGGTGGGGCTTATAAGCTCTTGCTTCGGCCCAGAGTGTTTGCTGCTCAAATAAACTAAACTAAACAATTTATGACGTCATTAAAATAAATCTGACTTTCACGCTCAGTTAGTCACAGTACTCGAGTAACACTTCCTCCATGTACTGTTTACTCTTACTTGAGTAAATATTGTGGCTATTCTACCCCTCTGCTGGTATGTCTTTCAGCCGTAAGTCGAGTGTGTCCGGTTTGTGAATCCAGTCACTTCCAAAAAACCACCAGGGAAAACATTTGGACGTTTCTCTCCAAAACTGTTCGGCCTTTGCTCCGACTCACTTAATCACACACAATAATGAAACGTCAGACTCAAACCAGATCCAAAACTTTATTAAACATATTTCAATCAATAAATCAAGTCCAACAGGAGTCAGTGCAGCGAGTCCTTCACACACCACCACACTCCCTCTTCATCTATTACTGCAGTAAAAGTACCAAATACACTTCAGTTCTTACCACAAGTACTTCATTAATCACGACAGAGTTACTTCAGTTACTTGTGACTGAGAAAGTGCAAAAATCTGGACTCTGGATTCAAACCAGTCCCTGAGAAACAGCGAAACCGGGTTCATTTACATTTAAAAGCCTTTACAGAGTTCAGGAGGAATCATTCGAGACGTGGAGAGAATTTAAAAAGATGCAGAAATATATAAACGCAATACTTCAGATTTCAGGTCATTTCTCCTTTTAGTCATAAGAGTCTATTAAGATTAAGAGAATGTATTTATTTATTTAATAGGGACAGTGCATAAACATCGTAAACAGAGAGTTTGGTTTGTATGTGACTGACAGAGTTAAAACTAAAGGAGAAAGTCTGTTTCTGCAGCGCCGCACTCTGAATAAAGATGAGACTTATTGGCGCAGGTAGAGGGCGCTGGCGAGGAGCGCCAGCAGCAGGGTCAGGGGCGGGACCAGCAGCAGCGCCCGGTTGGACAGGTTTCCAGCGGCATCCATGAACCCGGCGGAGCTGCTGGAGCGCCCTCTGATCCAGGTGGTGTACCGGGACACTTTGGCGTAGACTCCGGGGAAGCCTCGCTGAGCCAGCCTCTCCGAAGCTGACACTCCTTGCTTGCACCCACGAGCCGTTGTGATCTTATAGCGAGGGGCCGCGAGTCGGCCTGAGGACACACGGGACACTTTAGCTTTCACCAGAACCAGGGTTATCCTCGTAACCCCCACCTCCAAACTGAGGCACATTTCAACCTCCTTAACCCCAGCCTGAACCAAGCATGTTCAAACCTTCTTAACCCCACCTGAACCGAGCACATGTAACCTCTTAACCCCACCTGAACCGAGCACATGTTTAACCTCTTAACCCCACCTGAACGAGCACATGTTTTCAAACCTCTTAACCCCACCCGAACCGAGCACAATGTTTAACCTCCTTAACCCCCACCCGACCAAGCACATGTTTAAACCTCTTTAACCCCCACCCTGACCGAGCACATGTTTAACCTCTTAACCCCCACCTGAAACTGAGACATGTTCAAACCTTCTTAACCCACCTGAACCGAGCACATTGTTTAACCCTCTTAACCCCCACCGAACAGCACATGTTTAACCTCTTAACCCCCACCGAACCGAGCACATGTTAACCTCTTAACCCCACCGAACCAAGCACATGTTCAATCTCTTAACCCCCACCTGAACCGAGCACATGTTCAACCTCTTAACCCCCACCTGACCGAGCACATGTTCAACCTCTTAACCCCCACCTGAACTGAGCACATTTCTCCAGTTCAGCTTTACCCAAATCTGAAAGCTTCTTGGAAAAAGAGTCAAAATAGCGACGAAAACGAGGATGAAAACGCAACAAAACCATGACAGAAACATGACAAAAATGCGACAATAAGTGACACAAAGAGTGTCAAAAACATGACAAAAAAGCGATGAAAAAGCAACAAAAAACACAAAAATTGACGCAAAAACGATCGCTCTTGTAGGCGTTACACTGTTGCGCTCCAGTTGAGAAGCTTTTAGATTTGGGTAAAGCAAAACTGAAGAAAATGTGCTCGGTTCAGGTGGGGGTAAGAGGTTATGGTCAGTACATGGGTTTCTAACATTTTAATCGACAAAAATGAAGAAAAATTGCAAAACAACTTGAGAAGAAATTGTCTAGTGTCTGTGTGGTAACGATTGTGCACATGTTTTTAGTGTGTGGTCCCTGTGTGGTCCCTGTGTGGTCCCTGAGTGGTCCCTGTGTGGTCCCTGTGTGGTCCCTGAGTGGTCCCTGTGTGGTCCCTGAGTGGTCCCTGAGTGGTCCCTGTGTGGTCCCTGTGTGGTCCCTGAGTGGTCCCTGTGTGGTCCCTGAGTGGTCCCTGTGTGGTCCTGAGTGGTCCCTGAGTGGTCCCTGAGTGGTCCTGAGTGGTCCGTGAGTGGTCCCTGAGTGGTCCCTGAGTGGTCCTGAGTGGTCCCTGAGTGGTCCCTGAGTGGTCCCTGGTGGTCCTGAGTGGTCCCTGTGTGGTCCTGAGTGGTCCTGGGTGGTCCCTGAGTGGTCCCTGGTGGTCCTGAGTGGTCGGTGGCCTGAGTGGTCCCTGAGTGGTCCTGTGGTCCCTGAGTGGTCCCTGAGTGGTCCCTGAGTGGTCCTGAGTGGTCCCTGAGTGGTCCCTGTGTGGTCCCTGAGTGGTCCCTGAGTGGTCCCTGTGTGGTCCCTGAGTGGTCCCTGAGTGGTCCTGAGTGGTCCCTGAGTGGTCCCTGTGTGGTCGCTGAGTGGTCTCTGTGTGGTCCTGAGTGGTCCTCAGAGTGGTCCTGTGGTCTGGTGGTCCTGAGTGGTCCCTGTGTGGTCCCTGTGTGGTCGCTGAGTGGTCTCTGTGTGGTCGCTGAGTGGTCCTGAGTGGTCCCTGTGTGGTCCCTGAGTGGTCCTGAGTGGTCCCTGTGTGGTCCCTGAGTGGTCCCTGAGTGTGGGTCCTGGTGGTCCCTGAGTGGTCCCTGTTGGTCCTGTGTGTCCCTGAGTGGTCCCTGAGTGGTCCCTGTGTGGTCTGTGTGGTCCCTGAGTGGTCCCTGTGTGGTCCCTGAGTGGTCCCTGAGTGGTCCCTGTGTGGTCCCTGAGTGGGTCCCTGTGTGTGGTCCCTGTGTGGTCCTGAGTGGTCCCTGGTGGTCCCTGTGTGGTCCCTGAGTGGTCCTGTGTGGTCCCTGTGTGGTCCCTGAGTGGTCCCTGAGTGGTCCCTGTGTGGTCCCTGAGTGGTCCCTGTGTGGGTTTTCCCTGTGTGGTCCCTGAGTGGTCCCTGAGTGGTCCCTGTGTGGTCCCTGAGTGGTCCCTGTGTGGTCCCTGTGTGGTCCCTGAGTGGTCCTGAGTGGTTCCCTGTGTGGTCCCTGAGTGGTCCCCTGTGTGGTCCCTGTGTGGTCCCTGAGTGGTCCTGAGTGGGGTCCCTGTGTGGTCCCTGTGTGGTCCTGAGTGGTCCCTGGTGGTCCTGAGTGGTCCCTGAGTGGTCCCTGTGTGGTCCCTGTGTGTCCCTGAGTGGTCCCTGAGTGGTCCCTGATGTGGTCCTGGTGGTCCCTGTGGTGGGTTCCCTGAGTGGTCTGGTGGTCCCTGTGTGGTCCCTGAGTGGTCCCTGAGTGGTCCCTGCTGTGGTCCCTGAGTGGTCCCCGTTGTGGTCCCTGAGTGGTCCCTGGTGGGTCCTGTGTGGTCCCTGTGTGCGTCCCTGAGTGGTCCCTGAATGGTCCCTGTGTGGTCCCTGTGTGGTCCTGAGTGGGTCCTGGTGGTCCTGTGTGGTCCCCTGTGTTTGGTCCCTGAGTGGTCCCTGAGTGGTCCCTGTGTGTCCCTGAGTGGTTCCCTTGAGTGGTCCTGAGTGCGTCCCTGAGTGGTCCCTGTGTGGTCCCTGTGTGGTCCCTGAGTGGGTCCTGAGTGGTCCCTGTTGTTGGGTCCCTTTGTGGTCCCTGGTGGTCCCTGACGTGGTCCCTGTGTGTCCCTGTGTGGTCCCTGAGTTGGTCCCTGATGTCCCTGTGTGGTCCTGAGTGGTCCCCGTGTGGCCTGAGTGGTCCCTGAGTGCGTCCCTGTGTGGTCCCTGTGTGGTCCCTGTTTGTCCCTGATGTTGGTCCCTGAGTGGTCCCGTTGCGTCCCTTTGTGGTCCCGAGTGGTCCCTGTGGTCCCTGAGTGGCCCCTGTGTGTCCCTGAGTGGTCCCTGAGTGGTCTTGTGACGTACCTGCGCAGGAGTCTTTTGCCGTATCTGCCGCACACATCAGTGTCGGTGATGGCGCCTTGGTAGCTGACTGTCACAGCTTACTCTGAGAACACCACCGAGACCATGACCTCCTGCAGCTGCGTCAGGACTCGGACCTGTGGACAAACCCAAAGGTTAATCCCAGTCCTGTTGTCCATTGAGCAAACACACTTTCCCTCCCTATTCTGTGATTAACTGCAGATGCCAGTTTTCAGACACAATGAACGTAAGTAAAACGTCTCTTCACGCTGCAGCGGACGAACAGTTTTGTGTTTTGGCTAAATTTAATTAATAATGTTTCAAGAGCCAGGTTTAAATGTGTGGTTTTATATTGTGGACTTATTAGTTCCAAAGAGTTGATTATCTTTTTATTTTGAAGTTTGGAAGGACACTATGCAAATGTAAATTCAACGTATCTTCAATGTCAAGTCGCTCCTCTGCATCAGAGCGGGTTGTTGTGAAGGCGGCCGACCCTTCTGACTATTCTCGTCTTGATGCCTGAGGACGTTTGGATTACTCTGACTAGCGTTTGGATTACTCTGACTGAGGACGTTTGGATTACTCTGACGAGGACGTTGGATTAACTGACGAGGAATGTTTGGATTACTCTGACTAGGACGTTGGATTACTCTCTGACGAGGATTTTGGATTACTCTGACTAGGACGTTTGGATTACTCTGATGAGGACGTTTTGGATTACTCTGACTAGGACGTTTGGATTACTCTGACTAGGACCGTTGGATTACTCTGAACTAGGAACGTTTTGGATTACTTGACAAGGATCGATTTGGATTACTCTGAACTAGGACGTTTGGATACTCTGACTAGACGTTGGATTACTCTGACAAGGACGTTTGGATTACTCTGACGAGGATGTTTGGATTACTCTGACGAGGAGTTTTGGATTACTCTGACTAGGGAGTGGATTACTCTGACGAGTATGTGGATTACTCTGACTCTAGGACGTTTGGATTACTCTGATGAGGGCGTTTTGGATTACTCTGACTAGACGTTTGGATTACTCTGACGAGGATGTTTGGATTACTCTGACTAGGAACGTTTGGATTACTTGATGAGGACGTTTGGATTATACTCTGACTAGGACCGTTGATACTCTGACTAGGACGTGGATACTTGACCGAGACGTTTGGATTACTCTGACTAGGACGTTTGGAATTACTCCTGACTTAGGACGTTTGGATTACTCTGAGAGGACGTTGGATTACTCTGACTAGGACGTTTGGATTACTCTGACGCAGGACGTTGGATTACATCGACTAGGACGTTGGATACTCTGACTAGGACGTTTGGATTATTCTGACAAGGACGTTTGATTACTCTGACTAGGACGTTTGATTACTCTGACGAGACGTTTGGATACTTCTGACTAGGATGTTTGGATTACTCTGACAAGGACGTTGGATTACTCTGACAAGGACGTTTGGATTACTCTGATGAGGACGTTTGGATTACTTCTGACAGGGAACGTTTGGATTACTCTGACCAAGGAACGTTGGAATTACTCTGACAGGACGTTTGGATTACTCTGACAAGGACGTTTGGATTACTCTGACTAGGACGTTTGGATTACTCGACAAGACGTTTGGATTACTCTGACAGGACGTTTGATTACTCTGAACAAGCGTTTGGATTATTCTGACAAGGACGTTGTGGATTACTCTGACAAGGACGTGGATACTCTGGACTAGGACGTTTGGATTATCTATGAGACGTTTTTATTACTCTGACTAGGAGTTTGGAATTACTCTGACATAGACGTCTTGGATTTACTCTACTAGGACGTTTGGATTTACTCTGACAAGGACCTTTGGATTACCTGACTGGACGTTTGGATTCTCTGACTAGGACGTTTTGGATTACTCTGACAAGACGTTTGATTACTCTGACAAGGACGTTTGATTACTCTGGGACTAGGACGTTTGGATTACTCTGACCAAGGACGTTTGGATTACTCGACTAGGACGTTTGGATTACCTGATGAGGACGTTTGGAATTACTCTGACGAGGAACGTTTGGATTACCTCTGACGAGGGACGTTTGGATTTACTCTGACTAGGGACGTTTGGATTACCTTGACGAGGACGTTTGGATTACTCTGATCTAGGACGTTTTGGGATTACTCTGACAGACGTTTGGATTACTCTGACTAGGACGTTTGGTATTTACTCTGACTGAGGACCGTATTGGATACTCTGACTAGGAGTTTGGATTACTCTGTACTGAAGGACGTTTGGATTACTCTGACTAGACGTTTGATTATCTGACAAGGACGTTGGATTACTCTGACTAGGACGTTTGAGATTACTCTGACAAGGACGTTTGGATTTACTTGACTAGGACGTTTGGATTACTCTGACGAGGAGTTTGGATACTCTGATTAGGATTTTGGTTTACTCTGACTAGGACGTTGGATTTACTCTGACTAGGACGGTTTGGATTACTCTGACTAGGACGTTTGATTACTCTGACAAGGACGTTTGGATTACTTTGACTAGGACGTTTGGATTACTCTGACAGGACGTTTGGATTACTCTGAGTAGGACGTTTGGATTACTCTGGACTAGGACTTTGGATTTACTCTGACTAGGAGTTTGGATTACTCTGACTAGCGACGTTTGGATATTCTGACTAGGACGTTTGATTCTCTTGATGAGGGCACGTTGGATTTACTCATGACGATGGACGTGATTACTCTGACAAGGACGTTTGGATTACTCTGACTAGGACGTTTTGGATTACTCTGATGAGGACGTTTGGATTACTCTGACGAGGACGTTTGGATTACTATACTAGACGTTTGGATTACTCTGACAAGGACGTTTGGGATTTACTCTGATTAGGACGTTTGGATTACTCTGACTAGGACGTTTGGATTTATCTGGACTAGACGTTGGATTACTCTGACGAGGGACGTTTGGATTACTCTGACTAGGACGTTGGATTACTCTGACTAGGATGTTTGGATTACTTGACAAAGACGTGATTACTCTGACAAGGACGTTTGGATTACTCTGACAGACGTTTGGATTTATTCTGACAAGGACGTTTGGATTACTCTGACTAGGACTTTGGAATTACTCTGACTAGGACGTTGGATTACTCTGACCTAGACGTTTGATTACTCGACTAGGACGTTTTGGTATTACTCTGACTTAGGACGTTTGGATACTCTGACTAGGATGTTTGGATTACTCTTGACTAGGACGTTTGGATTACTCTGACTAGGACGTTTGGTTTACTCTGGATAGGACGTTTGGATTACTCTGACAGGACGTTTGATTACTCTGACTAGGACGTCTTGGATTACTCTGACGAGGACGTTTGGATTACTTCTGACTAGGATGTTTGGATTACTCGACAAAGACGTTTGGATTACTCTGACTAGGACGTTTGGATTACTCTACTAGGACGTTTGGATTACCGACGAGGACTTTGATTACTCTGACAAGGACGTTTGGATTATTCTGACAAGGACGTTTGGATTTACTCTGACTAGGACGTTTGGATTACTCTGCACTAGACGTTGGATTACTCTGATAGGACGTTTGGATTACTCTGACGAGGACGTTGTGGCATTACTCTGACAAGGACGTGATTATTCTGACAGTACGTTTGGTTAACTCTGGACTAGGATGTTAGGATTACTCTGACAAAAGACGTTGGATTACTCTGACTAGGACGTTTGGATTACTCTGACTAGGACGTTTGGATTACTCTGACAAGGACGTTTGGTGATTTAACTCTGACCGAGACGTTTGGATTACTCTGACAAAACGTTTGGAATTACTCTGACAAAGGACGTTTGGAATTACTCTGACAAGGACGTTTGGATTACTCTGACGAGGACGTTTGGATTACTCTGACGAGACGTTTGGATTATTCTGACAAGGACGTTTGGATTACTCTGATGAGGACGTTTGGATTACTCTGACGAGACGTTTTGGATTACTCTGGACAAGGACGTTTGGATTACTCTGGACTAGGACGTTTTGGAATTACTCTGACTAGGACGTTTGGATTACTCTGATAGGACGTTTGGATAGCTCTGACTTAGACGTTTGGATTACTCTGGACTAGACGTTTTGATTACTCTGACTAGGACTGGGATTAATCTGACTAGAGTTTGGATTACTCTGACTTAGGACGTTTGGATTACTCTGACTAGACGTTTGATAATCTTGACTAGGACGTTTGGATTACTCTGATAGGACGTTTGGATTACTCTGACAGGCACGTTTGGATTATTCTGACAAGGACGTTTGGTTACTCTGACAAGGACGTTGGATATTCTGGACTAGGACGTTTGGATTTACTCTGACTAGGACGTTTGGATTAATCTGACTAGGACGTTTGGATTACTCTGACTAGGACGTTTGGATTTACTCTGACGAGGACGTTTGGATTATCTGACAAGGAGTTTGGATTTACTCTGACTAGGATGTTTGGATTACTCTGGACTAGGACGTTTGGATTACTTCTGACAAAGACGTTTGGATTTACTCTGACGAGGACGTTTGGATTTACTTCTGACTAGGGGACGTTTGGATTACTCTGACAAAGACGTTTTGGATTACTCTGACGACGGACTTGGATTACTTCTGACTAGGACGTTTGGATTACTCCCGACAAAGACGTTTGGATTACTCTGCGAGGACGTTTGGATACTCTGACTTAGGACGTTTGGATTACTCTGACTAGATGTTTGGATTACTCTGACTGAGGAGTTTGGATTAACTCTGACGAGGACGTTTGGATCTACTTGACAAGACGTTGGATTACTCTGACTAGGACGTTGGATATACTCTGACGAAGGACGTTTTGGATTACTTCAGACCAAAAGACGTTTGGATTTACTCTGACGAGGATGTTTGGATTACTTCTGACGAGGACGTTTGGGATTACTGTACTAGGACTTTGATTACTGAAAAGACGTTTGGTTACTCTGACGAGGCGTTTGGGATTACTCTGACAAGCGTTGGATTACTCTGACTAGGCGTTTGGATTACTCTGACTAGGCAGTTTGGATTACTGCTGACAAAGGACGTTTGGATTACTCTGACGAGGACGTTTGGATTACTCTGACAAAGACGTTTGGATTACTCTGACTAGGACGTTTGGGATTACTCTGGACAAGGATATTTGATTACTCTGACGAGACGTTTGGTTACTTCTGACGTAGGACGTTTGGATTACTCTGACGAGGACGTTTGGTTACTCTGACAAATAGACGTTTGGATACTCTGACATAGGACGTTTGGATTTACTCTGACAAAGACGTTTGGATTACTCTGACTAGGACGTTTGGATTCTCTGACTAGGACGTGATTACTCTTTGACGAGGACGTTTGGATTACTCTGACAAGACGTTTGGATTATTCTGACAAGGACGTTTGGAATTACTCTGACTAGATGTGTTGGTACTCTGACAAGGACGTGGATTACTCTGACTAGGACGTTTGGATTATTCTGACAAGGACGTTTGATTACTCTGGGAACTAGGACGTTTGGATTACTCTGACTTAGGACGTTTGGATTACTCTGACTAGGACGTTTGATTATTCTGAACCAAGGACGTTTGGATTACTCTGACGGGACGTTTGGATTACTCTACAAGACGTTTGGATTATTTCTGACAAGGACTTTGGATTACTTCTGACTAGGATGTTGGATTACTCTGACAAAGACGTTTGATTACTCTGGACTAGGACGTTGATTACTCGACTAGGACGTTTGGGATTACTCTGGACTAGGACGTTTGATTACTCTGATTAGGACGTTTTGGATTACTCTGACAAAGACGTTTGGATTACTCGATCGAGGGACGTTTGGGATTACTCTGACGAGGACTTTGGATTATTCTGACAAGGACGTTTGGATTACTCTGACTAGGACGTATTGGATTACTCTTGACAAGGACGTTTGGGATTATTCTGACAAGAGTTTGGGATTACTCTGACTTAGGGCTGTTGGATTACTCTGACAAAGACGTTTGGGATTTACTCTGATAGGACTTTGGATTACTCTGATGGGACGTTTGATTACTCTGACGAGACGTTTGGGATTACTCTGACGAGGACGTTTGGGATTACTCTGACTAGACGTTTGGATTAACTCTGATGAGGATGTTTGGATTACTCTGACGAGGACGTTTTGGATTACTCTGACAAAGACGTTTGGATTACTCTTGACTAGGACGTTTTGGATTACTCTGACAAAGACGTTTGGGATTACTCTGACGAGGGACGTTTGGATTACTCTGACTAGACGTTTGGATTTACTCTGACAAAGACGTTTTGGATTACTCTGACTGAGGACGTTTGGATTTCTCTGACTAGGACGTTTGGATTACTCTGACTAGGATGTTTGGATTACTTGACAAGACGTTTGTTACTCTGACCGAGGACGTTGAATTACTCTGACGGAGGACGTTTGGATTACTCTGACTAGGCGTTTTGGATTACTCTGACGAGGACGTTTGGATTTACTCTGACAAGACGTGGATTACTCTGACGAGGATGTGGATTACTCTGACGAGGACGTTGATTACTTCTGAACCAAAGACGTTTGGATTACTTCTTTGACGAGGACGTTTGGATTACTCTGGACTACGGACGTTTGGATTACTCTGACTAGTAGTTTTGGATTACTCTGACAAAGACGTTTTGGATTACTCTGACGAGGACGTTTGGATTACTCTGACAAAGACGTTTGGGATACTTGCTAGGACGTTTGGATTACTCTGACAAGACGTTTGGATTACTCTGACGAGGACGTTTGGATTACTCTGACTAGGGAACGTTTGGATTACTCTGACAAGGACGTTTGGTTACTCTGACAAAGACGTTTGGATTACTCTGACCATTAGGACGTTTGGATTACTCTGACTAGGACGTTTGGATTACTCTGACAAAGACGTTTTGATTACTCTGACAAAGACGTTTGGATTACTGCGGCTGACAAGGGAGTTTGGATTACTCTGACTAGGACGTTTGGATTGACCTCTGACTAGGACGTTTGGATTCTCTGCAAACGTTTGATTACTCTGACTAGGACGTTGGATTACTCTGACTAGGACGTATTGGATTACTTCTGACAAAGTTGATTCTCTGCAGTTTGGATTACTCTGACAGGACGTTTGGATTACTCTGACTAGGACGTTTGGATTCTCTGAAGCTTTGATTACTTGACAAGATTTGTTACTTGACTAGGACGTTTGGATTACTCTGACTAGGACGTTTGGATACTCTGACAAAACGTTTGGATTACTCTGACCATACGACCGTTTGGATTATTACTCTGACAAAGACGTTTGGATTACTCTGACGGACTTTGATACTCTGAAGACGTTTGGATTACTCTGACAAGGACGTTTGGATTACTCTGACAGGACGTTTGGATTACTCTGACTAGGACGTTTGGATTACTCTGACAAGGACGTTTGGGATTACTCTGACAACGACGTTTGGATTACTCTGACAAGGACGTTTGGATTACTCTGACAGACGTTTGGATTACTCTGACTAGGACGTTTGGATTACTCTGACTAGGACGTTTGGATTACTCTGACTAGGACGTTTGGATTACTCTGACAAAGACGTTTGATTCTCTGACTAGACGTTTGGATTACTCTGACTAGGACGTTTGGATTACTCTGATAGGACGTTTGTTCTCTGACTAGGACGTTGGATACTCTGACAGACGTTTGGATTACTCTGACAGGACGTTTGGATTACTCTGACTAGGACGTTTGGATTACTCTGACAAGACGTTTGGATTACTCTGACAGGACGTTTGGGATTACTCTGACTAGGACGTTTGGATTACTCTGACAGACGTTGGATTACTCTGACAAGGACGTTTGGATTACTCTGACTAGACGTTGGATTACTCTGACAAGACGTTGGATTACTCTGACAGGACGGGATATGAGACGTTTGGATTTACTCTGACTAGGACGTTTGGATTACTCTGACAGGACGTTTGGATTACTCTGACGAGGACGTTTGGATTACTCTGACTAGGACGTTTGGATTACTCTGACTAGGACGTTTGGATTACTCTGACAAAGGACGTTTGGATTACTCTGACAAAGACGCTTGGATTACTTGACAAGACGTTTGGATTACTCTGACATAGGACGTTGGATTACTCTGACAAGGGATGTTTGATTACTCTGCTAGGACGTTTGGATTACTCTGACTAGGACGTTTGGATTACTCTGACTAGGACGTTGGATTACTCTGACTAGGACGTTTGGATTACTCTGACTAGGACGTTTGGATTACTCTGACAAAGACGTTTGGATTACTCTGACTAGGATGTTTGGATTACTCTGACAAGGACGTTTGGATTACTCTGACAAGGACGTTTGGATTACTCTGACAAGGACGTTTGGATTACTCTGAGAGGACGTTTGGATTACTCTGACGAGGACGTTTGGATTACTCTGATGAGGACGTTTGATTACTCTGATTAGGACGTTTGGAGCAGCTGTGGAGAACAGGAAAACATGAACAGGACGGGCACATTTAAGAGCAGGAGTAAATGAAGAGTAATCAATGACTAAATAATGAGAATCATGACAGTTTGGGAAGACTTTGGAAGAGTTTGAAAAGAGTTTGAAAAGAGTTTGAAGAGTTTGAAAAGAGTTTGAAGAGTTTGAAAGAGTTTGAAAAGAGTTGGAAGAGTTTGAAAAGAGTTTGAAAGAGGTTTTGAAAAGAGTTTGAGAAAAGAGTTTGAAAGAGTTTGAAAAGAGTTTTGAAAGAGTTTGAAGAGTTGAAAAGAGTTTGAAAAAGTTGAAGAGGTTTGAAAAGAGTTTGAAAGAGTTTGAAAAGAGTTTGGAAGAGTTGGAAGAGTTTGGAAAAGAGTTTGAAAAGAGTTAAAAGTTGAAAAGAAAAGTTTGAAGAGTTTGAAAAGAGTTTGGAAGAGTTGAAAAGAGTTTGAAAAGAGTTTGAAAAGAGTTGAAAAGAGTTTGAAAAGAGTTTGAAAGAGTTTGAAAAGAGTTTGAAAGAGTTTGAAAAGAGTTTGAAAAGAGTTTGAAAGAGTTTGAAAAGAGTTTGAAAAGAGTTTGGAAGAGTTTGAAAAGAGTTGAAAGAGTTTGAAAAGAGTTTGAAAAGAGTTTGAAAAGAGTTTGAAAAGAGTTTGAAAGAGTTTGAAAAGAGTTTGAAAGAGTTTGAAAAGAGTTTGGAAAAGAGTTTGAAAAGAGTTTGGAAGAGTTTGAAAAGAGTTTGAGAAAGAGTTTGAAAAGAGTTTGGAAGAGTTTGAAAAGAGTTTGGAAGAGTTTGAAAAGAGTTTGAAAAAGAGTTTGAAAAGAGTTTGAAAAGAGTTTGAAGAGTTTGGAAAGAGTTTGAAAGAGTTTGAAAAGAGTTTGGAAGAGTTTGAAAGAGTTTGGAAGAGTTAGGTTGAAAGAGTTTGAAAAGAGTTTGAAAGAGTTTGAAGAGTTTGGAAGAGTTTGAAAAGAGTTTGAAAAGAGTTTGAAAAGAGTTGAAAAGAGTTTGAAAAGAGTTTGGAAAGAGTTTGAAAAGAGTTTGAAAAGAGTTTGAAAGAGTTTGAAAAGAGTTTGAAGAGTTGAGAGTTTGAAAAGAGTTTGGAAGAGTTTGAAAAGAGTTTGGAAGAGTTTGAAAGAGTTTGGAAGAGTTTGAAAAGAGTTTGAAGAGTTGAAAAGATTGAAAAGAGTTTGGAAGAGTTTGAAAAGAGTTTGAAAAGAGTTGAAAAGAGTTTGAAGAGTTTGAAAAGAGTTTGAAAGAGTTTGAAGAGAGGTTTGAAAGAGTTTGAAAAGAGTTTGAAAGAGTTGGAAGAGTTTGAAAAGAGTTTGAAAAGAGTTTGAAGAGTTTGAAAAGAGTTTGGAAGAGTTTGAAAAGAGTTTGAAAGAGTTTGAAAAGAGTTTGAAGAGTTTGAAAAGAGTTAGAGTTTGAAAAGAGTTTGAAAAAGTTTGAAAGAGTTTGGAAGAGTTTGAAAAGTTTGAAGAGTGAAAAGAGTTTGAAAAGAGTTTGAAAAGAGTTTGAAAAGAGTTTGGAAGAGTTGAAAAGAGTTTGGAAGAGTTTGAAAGATTGGAAGAGTTTGAAAAGAGTTTGAAAAGGAAAAGAGTTGAAAAAGTTGAGAGATTGAAAGTTAGAAGAGTTTGGAAGAGTTTGAAAAGTTGCGAAGAGTTTGAAGAGTTTGAAAGAGTGGAAGAGTTTGAAAAGAGTTTGAGAAGAGTTTGAAGTGAAAAGAGTTTGAAAAAGTTGAGAGTTTGAGAGTGAAAAGAGTTGAAAAGTTAAAAAGTTTGAAAGAGTTGAAAGAGTTAGAAGAGTTTGAAAAGAAATTGGAAGAGTTTGGAAGAGTTTTCCAGGTCCTCAGAGAATAAACATCGTTTTTTACTCCGACGGAGTTAAACTGACCATCAGACCGGAGCGTGCCCCAGCCGGTGACCCACACGCCGCTGCCGTCAGAGGGCACAGTGTTGGCGGCGGTGAGGCAGACCGGTTGGATGTAGTCGGTGAAGTCCACCTCCCTGGACAGTTTGAGCAGACACATGTCGTTGTTGTTGGTTTCGGAGTCATAGCTCGGATGGTTGATGATCTCAGACACGGAGCGCGTCAGCTGGTTGGAACTGAGATGGACAGTCTATCCTCTCCAAGAACCACCGTCAAACCTCTGGGGGTGTCGCTGCGGACGAGGAGGAGACGGGTCAGTCATTCAGACAACCTTTTTATTTAGTTTAGGGTTTGAACCAAAATCTCATTTAGGTTTTGTCAATAAAAAGTCTTTAAATGTTGATTTAATGTAAGAGGAATGTAGGGACGTTTCACTGTAGAAATTATTTCAGTCACATGACTTTTATTGTTATGGCCGCCATCTTGGAGACCTCTGGCTAAAGAACATGCTTTTGTCCGAGACTCAGTGCTGTTAATGCGGCTGTGTGTCAGAGACTTGATCAGTGACAGCAGTAGCCTGACTCCAGGATCATTTTGTCGTTCACTGGATTTGATCAACGAGCTGAAGTTCGGCTGATGTTATAAAGTCAGACTCTGCTCCTCTGGCTCTGAAAATCAGCCATTATTATTGTTCACTTTGATGCAGCGACGTGAGCGCAGCTGAACCCAAAGAACAACAACAGACAGTCCTCCAGTGATGAGCCAAAGTCTGGACGAGGAAATTACGCTCACAACAGCGATAAAAAGTTCACTCAGCTCATGAGCTCTTTGCAAATATATTTATGTCTGCATTTATGCTATAACGATAATATAATGCTATCAAAGCATTACTCGAACGTTTATGCTGTCTTTATCCATTAAGAAAAGTATAAAAGAGAAAAACTGCAACGTTACGAAGGTGAACCGGAAGAACAGTCCTGTTGTCATGGCAACTTTAGACAGACCAACATGGAGGCTCTGAGGGAAGGTTTGGATGCTTTTGGTGCAAAGTTTAGACAGAGGAGGTGTCATACCCCCTGGTTTATTTGTGACATTTTATTTTGAAATACTTACCTGTTCTTTTTGTCTTAGATTTACGTTTCCTGCTTTTGTGATTTGTTTGCCCCGCCTTAATGTTTTGCACCTGTGTTTGATTACCAAGTATTTTACCCCACCTGTTCCTTTGTTCTGTGCCAGATTGTCTTTGTTTCCCTCGCGTTCAGAGCTGTGTAGTCCCACCTAAGTTTGTTATTTTTGTTTTGCCAATAAAGGCTTGGAAGATTTCCCTTCTCCTGGTGTCTCTGCTCCTGGGTTTTGTGGTTAAGGGCCTTGTTAACAGTATAATCTGGCCATGACTGACCGAGCAGAGACTGCAGCCATCCGTTCTGCTATTCAAGCCCAAGGAAAGAGAATTCTGAACCATGAGAAGATGCTCACTGAATTATCAGGAGGAGTGCAAGATCTTCATAGCCGTCATGATTCTTTCCAGGCCAGCGTTCTGCAGCAGCTTCAAGCCTTGACCATTCAGAATCAACAACTGTTGGCTCAGGTAGGGGCTGGTGCTTCACCCACCATTCCTAACACCGCTGAGGAAGCTCTTGAACCAGCACCAAAGCCCACTGCCCCTCCACTGGACCCAAGGTTTGAACCACGGGCTCCTCCATAGAAAAGTATGACGGCAGCCCTGGGACCTGTAGGTCATTTTTGATGCTCTGCTCTTTGACTTTTGATCTCCAGCCCTCATCATTTGCCTCTGAACGTTCCCGTGTGGCCTTCATTATAACTAATCTAACTGGAAGAGCACGTAAGTGGGCCACAGCAGAGTGGGATAAACAGTCCAATGTTTGCCTTACAGTGAGAGCATTCACAGACACCCTGAGAAAGATTTTTGATTGTTCTACACCTGGTCGTGAGGCAGCTCATCAGTTACTAGCTCTTAGACAAGGACAAGCTCATGTGTCGGATCATGCTATTCGGTTCCGCACCCTGGCTGCTGACAGTGAGTGGAACTCCTCATCTCTTTACGACACTTTTCTGCATAGCCTCTCTGATGAGATAAAGGATCACCTTGCTCCAATAGACCTCCCTGAGGATTTGACTGCCTGGTGGCCCTTGCTGTTAAGATTGACAATCGCCTACAAGAAAGAAGAGAGAAGGTGCGGTGTAAGCGTTTTCCGGATAACATGGGCCAGCCCTCACTGCCTCAACATGTGAACCAGTTCTCTAGTCCCAGTCTCAATCATGATTTGCCATCTTCCCCTTCTGTGAGTTCTGAGGAGCCTATGCAGGTGGGCCGCACCCATCTAACATCTGAAGAACGCCAACGTCGTTGGCAAGAGGGACGGTGCTTTTACTGCGGTAAATTCGGCCACGTTCTAGCGTCCTGTTCAGTAAAAGGCCGGGCCCATCAGTGAAAGGAGGATTGAACTGAACTTCCTTTTCCTCCAAGTCTCATTCAGTTACTTGCGTCCGATTAACTACTACTGCCCTGTCCCTGGAACTTTCTGCCTTCATTGACTCTGGGCTGATGAAAATTTCATGGTCAAGAGTCTAGCCCATCAGCTCCAACTCAAGTTTATTCTGCTGTCATCGCCATTGGTAGCACATGCTTTGGATGGCCGGCTTTTGTGCAGAGTACTCCACCAGACTCCTCCTCTGAGCCTCAACATGTCAGGTAACCATTCTGAAACTCTTCATTTTCACATTATTGATTCACCCCAGTTTCCGCTAATCCTTGGTTACCCATGGCTTGTTAAACATAATCCTCATATTGACTGGTCAACTGGTAAATCATGGGATGGAGCATTAACTGCCACG
The DNA here is from genome assembly GCA_007210695.1 of Neogobius melanostomus. Lineage (NCBI taxonomy): Eukaryota > Metazoa > Chordata > Actinopteri > Gobiiformes > Gobiidae > Neogobius > Neogobius melanostomus. Next base: position 172,321 of record VHKM01000332.1, on the reverse strand, counting down.
CCTCTTGTCTTTTGTCCGCCTCTTCCTCTGTTCTCTCCAAGAGTGTTGCTGCGTCGCCTGAGTACCTGGATCTCTCCAAGGTTCCTTCGGAGTATCTTGATCTCAAAGAAGTTTTCAATAAAGCCAGAGTCACCTCGCTTCCCCCCATCGGCCATATGACTGCTCCATTGACCTCCTTCCTGGTTCGTCACCACCTAAGGGTCGCCTTTACTCTTTGTCACCTCTTGAGAGGGAGGCGATGGACCAGTACATTCAAAACTCACTGGACGCCGGTATCATTCGGCCTTCCTCATCCCCAGCTGGGGCAGGTTTCTTCTTTGTTGAGAAGAAGGATACTAGACTGCATCCATGCATCGACTACCGTGGCCTGAACAACATAACCATCAAGAACAGGTATCCGCTCCCCTTAATTTCCTCCGCCTTTGAACTGCTACAAGGTGCCACTATGTTCACTAAATTGGATCTTAGGAACGCGTACCACCTTGTACGCATAAGAAAGGGCGATGAATGGAAGACGGCGTTTAATACACCCAGCGGGCACTATGAATACTTGGTCATGCCTTTTGGACTCACCAATGCCCCTGCGGTGTTTCAGTGCCTCGTAAATGACATTCTTCGTGAAATGCTTAACCACTTTGTTTTGTTTATTTGGACGACATCCTTATTTTCTCTAAGACCGAGGAGGAACATGTTCGACACGTCCGTCAAGTCCTGCGGTGGCTGCTGGAAAATCAACTGTTCGTCAAAGCGGAGAAGTGTGACTTTCACCAGCAGAGCGCATCCTTCCTAGGGTTCATTGTTGATACGGGTGGTATCAGAATGGTCCGTCTAAGGTCAGTGCAGTGACTAATTGGCCTGTTCCCTCTGGTCGCAAACAGTTGCAAAGGTTTTTGGGCTTTGCAAACTTTTGTAGACTATTCATACAGAACTACAGCTCTGTTGCCACACCGTTGCATGCCCTCACCGCTTCCACCGCTAAGTTCCAGTGGACTCAACAGGCTGACGAGGCATTCAGGAACCTCAAGCGACGGTTTGCCACTGCTCCTATACTAACCTTGCCAGATCCTAAGCTGCAGTTTATTGTCGAGGTGGACGCGTCTAGTGTGGGAGTGGGAGCTGTTCTCTCCCAACGCAACCCCAAGGATAACAAGGTACATCCGTGTGCTTTTTTTCTAAGAAGCTTTCCAGCGCAGAACGGAATTATGATGTCGGGAACAGAGAACTTCTTGCTGTTAAACTGTCCTGGAAGAATGGCGGCATTGGCTCGAGGGTGCGGAGCAGCCATTTCTAGTCTGGACGGACCATAAGAATCTCGAGTACATCAGGACAGCCAAGAGACTCAACTCACGCCAGGCCAGGTGGGCTCTATTTTTTAATCGCTTTTCCTTCACGTTGTCCTATCGTCCAGGTTCCAGGAATGCCAAGCCTGATGCCGTCTGTGTCGTCAGTTTGAAGCTACTTCCTCCTCCTCTGAGCCCACGACTATTCTGCCTTCTGCTTGTGTCATCGGGGCTATCACCTGGGATGTGGAGCGTGAGGTTAAAAGAGCCCAGGAGGGCATCCAGACGCCAGTGGGTTGTCCCATAACAGACTTTTTGTCCCTGCTCCGCTTCGCTCTCGTGTCCTCCAATGGGCCCATAATTCTCTGTTTACCTGTCATCCAGGGGTGAGTCGCACTGCATTTGTCATTAAACAGAGGTTTTGGTGGCCCTCTCTGTTGCAGGACGTGGGGGAGTTTGTTGCTGCTTGCCCAATTTTTACCCAGAGCAAAACTTCTAGACACCCAGTTGCAGGCCTCCTTCAGCCTCTTCCGATGCCCAAACGCCCTTGGTCTCACATCTCCTTGGACTTTGTTACTGGGTTACCTCCATCTGAAGGTAACACCGCCATTCTGACTGTGGTTGACCGCTTTTCAAAAATGGCACACTTTGTCCCGCTGCCCAAACTCCCCTCTGCCAAGGAAACTGCGGAGCTTCTTTTGTCCAATGTTTTTCGTCTTCATGGTTTGCCACAGGACATTGTCAGTGACCGGGGCCCTCAGTCCACATCCAGGTTCTGGAAGGAGTTCTGCAGACTTATCGGTGCGTCTTGTTAGTCTTTCGTCCGCCTATCATCCACAGTCTAATGGTCAGACTGAGCGGTACAACCAGGAACTGGAAACTGGATTAAGGTGTTTGGTGTCTCAAAGCCCTTCTCACTCAGTGGAGCAATAAGCTGGTGTGGATTGAATTACGCACACAATTCTCTCCCCGTTTCGTATACTGGCATGTCCCCATTTCAATGTGTTAATGGATATCAACCTCCTATGTTTGCAGACCTTGAAGATGAGGTAACTGTCCCTTCAGCTCACGCTCGGGTCCGTCGGTGCCACATTACTTGGAGGAAGGCCCGTGCTGCCCTGATTCGAGCCTCTGGCTGTTGTAAGAAAGCAGCCGACCAGCATTGCACACCTGCCCTTGTTACAGGGTGGGTCAGAAGGTTTGGCTATCTACGAGGGATCTTCCCTTAAGAGTTGAAAGTCGTAAGTTGGCCCCTAGGTTTGTGGGTTCTTTCCCCATTTCCAAGGTCATCAGTCCTGTCGCTGTCAGGCTCAAGCTCCCACGTACCATGAAAGTCCATCCTACGTTCCACGTCTCTAAGATAAAACCGGCTGTGTCCAGCCCGTTGGACACAGCAGGCGACACAGCGTACAACAAAATAGTGTTCAGGTGTTAGTCCTGAGCTGCTGCGACTGAGCCGCGCTGCCACTGTGTGTCAACCTGACCCACATGACCTTGGAGGTCAGGGAAACTGTAGCACTCGGAAGAAACCTGGCTGGCTGCCCTCTCTCTCTGTCTCCTCTGATCCTCTGAAATGGTGCCGCGCCTCCTGGGTTTGTCCCTGTTTTGAGAGCGTGGTGTCTTGCACGGGTCAGCTCCTCCTCCTCTTCCTCCTGCAGCTCCCTCTGCTCCACAACAGTCTTTCACCATCTCCTCATTTGTCCTTACTTGTTTCCTGTAGATCCTCTTGTGACACCTCCACTGTGCTGCAGCTCTTGGTGCCTCTTCAGTGTCTCAGAAGAAGACATGTTCTAGGTCTCAAATGGGTTTAGCTGATAAGCTACCATTTTGTTTACCTTTAAATAGCTGCTTTCTTCAGGACCATTTTGGACTCTCAAAGTAAATAAATCCACCTAGACAAAAACTCGGCAAAGACGTACAAAAATATCCAGAAAAACAATGTGGAACAGAAACCACAAATGCAGGTCGCAGAAAAAGGTGAAAAATTAAGTTGTACCAGGAGGGAGGGAGGTTTCTTCCAGTTTTCATATCGCCATGACAACAGACCTTATTTTTGTTCAAGGTCAACTTTGTTTCTACAGCACATTTACAACAACCACAGTGCCCAAAGTGCTTTACACATATATTACATCACAACAACAAAATCACAGGATAAAAACAAGGCATGATCAAACTAACATTGAGAAATAAGAGAAGGAAGAGGATGCAGAGGCAGCTCAGTAACAACGTGCAAACAAGTGGGTTTTAAGGGCGGCTTTAAAACTGCTTAGCGTCAGGGCCAATCGGACACTGAGGGGCAGACAAAAGCTCTGTCTCCTCTAGTTTTCATCCAGGAGGAGCAGGTCAGCAAAGTGAAGTGCTCTGGACGGGGCATAGACAGACAGCAGCTCAGACAGATACAAAGGTGCCAAGCCAGGTAAACATTTAAAAACAATCAGAAGAATCTTAAAGTGGATTCTGTGACAGACAGGGAGCCATTGCAGACGGGCGTCACAGGTGTGATGTGCTCGCCTGCTTAAGGAACGGAAAATGGCATGTTTTGTGGATACCCCAAAGCCGCTCCTGGGACAGAAGTCTTCTGCATACGTGCTGCTGCCTAACCCCTGAGCCCCTGGTGTTAGTGTGAGACTGACTTTTCCTTCTGGAAACAGTGAGCTGCCGTCAGGATGTAGTCCTTCGAGATGAGAGATCCGCCGCAGAAGTGAAAGCCATTTCTGTGGAGACACAGGGAGAGCGGGATCAAACCGGGACAGTTTACCATTTGGACCGTCGTCTGCAGAGTCTGGACCGTCGTCTGCAGAGTCTGGGACTGGTCGTCTGCAGAGTCTGGACGGACCGTCGTCTGCAGAGTCTGGACCGTCGTCTGCAGAGTCTGGACCGTCGTCTGCAGAGTCTGGACCGTCGTCTGCAGAGTCTGGACCGTCGTCTGCAGAGTCTGGACCGTCGTCTGCAGAGTCAGGACCGTCGTCTGCAGAGTCTGGACCGTCGTCTGCAGAGTCTGGACCGTCGTCTGCAGAGTCTGGACCGTCGTCTGCAGAGTCTGGACCGTCGTCTGCAGAGTCTGGACCATCGTCTGCAGAGTCTGGACCGTCGTCTGCAGAGTCTGGACCGTCGTCTGCAGAGTCTGGACCGTCGTCTGCAGAGTCTGGACCGTCGTCTGCAGAGTCTGGACCGTCGTCTGCAGAGTCGGACCGTCGTCTGCAGAGTCAGGACCGTCGTCTGAGAGTCAGGACCGTCGTCTGTAGAGTCAGGACCGTCGTCTGTAGAGTCAGGACCGTCGTCTGTAGAGTCAGGACCGTCGTCTGTAGAGTCAGGACCGTCGTCTGTAGAGTCAGGACCGTCGTCTGCAGAGTCAGGACCGTCGTCTGCAGAGTCGGACCGTCGTCTGCAGAGTCTGGACCGTCGTCTGCAGAGTCAGGACCGTCGTCTGTAGAGTCAGGACCGTCGTCTGTAGAGTCAGGACCGTCGTCTGTAGAGTCAGGACCGTCGTCTGAGAGTCTGGACCGTCGTCTGCAGAGTCTGGACCGTCGTCTGCAGAGTCTGGACCGTCGTCTGCAGAGTCTGGACCGTCGTCTGCAGAGTCTGGACCGTCGTCTGCAGAGTCTGGACCATCGTCTGTAGAGTCAGGACCGTCGTCTGCAGAGTCTGGACCGTCGTCTGCAGAGTCTGGACCGTCGTCTGCAGAGTCAGGACCGTCGTCTGTAGAGTCAGGACCGTCGTCTGTAGAGTCTGGACCGTCGTCTGCAGAGTCTGGACCGTCGTCTGCAGAGTCAGGACCGTCGTCTGCAGAGTCTGGACCATCGTCTGTAGAGTCTGGACCATCGTCTGTAGAGTCAGGACCATCGTCTGTAGAGTCAGGACCGTCGTCTGCAGAGTCTGGACCGTCGTCTGCAGAGTCTGGACCGTCGTCTGCAGAGTCTGGACCGTCGTCTGCAGAGTCTGGACCGTCGTCTGCAGAGTCTGGACCGTCGTCTGCAGAGTCAGGACCGTCGTCTGCAGAGTCAGGACCGTCGTCTGTAGAGTCAGGACCGTCGTCTGTAGAGTCAGGACCGTCGTCTGTAGAGTCAGGACCGTCGTCTGTAGAGTCAGGACCGTCGTCTGTAGAGTCAGGACCGTCGTCTGCAGAGTCAGGACCGTCGTCTGCAGAGTCTGGACCGTCGTCTGCAGAGTCTGGACCGTCGTCTGCAGAGTCTGGACCGTCGTCTGTAGAGTCAGGACCGTCGTCTGTAGAGTCAGGACCGTCGTCTGTAGAGTCTGGACCGTCGTCTGCAGAGTCTGGACCGTCGTCTGCAGAGTCTGGACCGTCGTCTGCAGAGTCTGGACCGTCGTCTGCAGAGTCTGGACCGTCGTCTGCAGAGTCTGGACCATCGTCTGTAGAGTCAGGACCGTCGTCTGCAGAGTCTGGACCGTCGTCTGCAGAGTCAGGACCGTCGTCTGTAGAGTCAGGACCGTCGTCTGTAGAGTCTGGACCGTCGTCTGCAGAGTCTGGACCGTCGTCTGCAGAGTCAGGACCGTCGTCTGCAGAGTCTGGACCATCGTCTGTAGAGTCTGGACCATCGTCTGTAGAGTCAGGACCATCGTCTGTAGAGTCAGGACCGTCGTCTGCAGAGTCTGGACCGTCGTCTGCAGAGTCAGGACCGTCGTCTGCAGAGTCTGGACCATCGTCTGTAGAGTCAGGACCATCGTCTGTAGAGTCTGGACCATCGTCTGTAGAGTCTGGACCATCGTCTGTAGAGTCTGGACCGTCGTCTGTAGAGTCAGGACCGTCGTCTGCAGAGTCTGGACCGTCGTCTGCAGAGTCTGGACCGTCGTCTGCAGAGTCAGGACCGTCGTCTGCAGAGAGTCTGGACCATCGTCTGTAGAGTCTGGACCATCGTCTGTAGAGTCTGGACCATCGTCTGCAGAGTCAGGACCATCGTCTGTAGAGTCAGGACCGTCGTCTGTAGAGTCAGGACCGTCGTCTGCAGAGTCAGGACCGTCGTCTGCAGAGTCTGGACCGTCGTCTGGACTGTTACCTTTGCAGTGACACCTGCCACGGCCAAGTCCCGGCCTTCGCTGGTTCACCACCGACGATACGTGTTTTCGTGTTGAGAGGCGCCCGTCCACAGACTGGAACAGAGACGAGAGACTGAACTTATTTCATAATATTATTTTGTTACAATCAATTTATTTAAGTGACACAATAATAGTATGATTGTGTCCAATCAGGAGTGATGGGGGCGGGACTTTAGTTTATTTTAGCCAGAGATGGAGTGAACTGTAGGGAAATGATGAGACGCAGCTGAAACAACTGTCTGAGCTCATGGAAATCACTCTGTGCAAACAATAGACTCTGAAATGTGGACAGAGGAGTGAGGCTTCAGACGCACAGCAGGGCAAGGGGGCGCTTCCTTTGTCCTCAAGCTTAGATTACGGCATTATTGTTACTGATTTTATGTTTTGTTTTCTTTTAAAACATGTACAATAGGTGAATCCTCCAGCCAGATGTTTCTGACCATCAGCCTGGCTCCACATCAGGAGCCCCGGGCGCAGCACTGCCACTGCCCACTGCTCCTGACGGGTCGCCCCGGCGGCATCAAAGGATGGGTCAAATGCAGAGGACACATTTCATTGTACAGTTATTGTGTAATGACAATAAAGCATCTTAAACTTACAGAGAAAAGTTAGTATGAATTTGTATCACTCCATACGTGCAAACTGAAGCCTTTAAGTTTGTTCAAATAAATACATTTTACAGATGATCTAAATATGATTTGGATAAGTTTTCTAGTTCATTTTCACCAGGTTTTCCCTGGAGCAGACAGAAAGGATTTGAACATTTTCCCATTTGTATAAAATGGGACGTTCTGGTCATTGCTACGGCAACACCGTGAAAATATGGCATGGGTGTGTTTGACTTGAACATTTTCATTAAACTAAAATGTTTACTCTCCATATAATTCATACAGGGGGCGCTATCATGCCCAGTTTGAATTTTGCCAGATGAAAGTGTTTAGGGCTGGGACTTTAACAACTGATAACTTTTTAAAAATCAGGCTTCATACGTGCGAACGGGAGACATTAAACTTTAAAAAGTAATTTGGAAAAGATCATGGTCCAGCCCTGGTGTCGCTCAGGCCTGAAGGATCAGAGGAGGACGATGTCGCAGATACAAACACTCTCATCATTATTGGATCATTGGTGTGAATAATCACCAGGCAAAAAGTTCAATAAATGAATAAAAAGTGAAACTCACCGATGGACTGCGCTTGAGCTCCTGCAAAACAAAGCAGAGGTCATATAACATACTGTAATAATCCCACAGAATAAACATTACATAAACCTGGAATAATCACCAAACAACAGTCATGTTTTCAGTTTCAGATGTTTCCTTTATTGAAGATAAATATTGAAAGAAATGTGTCCTGGCACTTTGGAGAGTCAGCTCACTCCTTCCTGTTTACATTAATGACTGTGTTCCAGAGGGAGTCCATGTTGGATTTACAAACTCCTCCTACTCTACTCATAAAAAGGGCACAAGGCCGGATAAGCTCTGAATTCTAAAATGAACCTTACGAAAACCCACCTGGTTTCTTTAATTATACCTAACCCAGCGTTATCACAGGAGCAATATAATAGCTGCAGAAAGGTGATTATTGGAAACCAGGCTTTACAGTTGTTTAAAAAGTCTGTAAAGAGCAGTAGCTTTCTATAGCTTGTGTCAGAGAGCAGCGATAACACACAACTAAAGTGTGATGAAAAATGGATAAAAACACTAAGGTTAAGGCGGGGGTTAAGAGGTTATAAAAACCTCCAAACATTGTTCAGTCCAAGACGGTAAAGTCTGAAGTCTGTACTGACAGTTTCCCAAATAAATCTGTGAGAAACATTGAATCAGTGAAGAGTTGGACGTGTTACTGTGGAGCTCAGGCCAAAGTTCAGTGTCTGCACTCAGAGGAAACTGGCTTTAGGTTTTGTTTGAGCTGATGTTTGGATAAAAGGTGTGTCTACGTTCGTGGAAAGCAGATCTAAAGTGAGATGAAGGAAGTTAAATGGAATCTTTCTGTCACCGTGACGATGAGGGTGAGTTATGTCAGAGCAGAGCCGTGTTTGGATGAAAGCTTTTGTTCCGACTGAAACTCCAAACTGGTCCGTCCACTCTGACAGGGCGGGAATCTCACCCTCAACCCTTCACCTCTGAGCCACCGCCGCCCTGCTCTCTACAGCACACAGAGACTCACACACGCCTCACAATCTACTTAAAAACCTCTGAACCGTCGTCTCCGGTTCAGCTTTACCCAAATCTAAAAGCTTCTTCAAAAAAGCGTCAAACAGCGACAAAGAAGCAACAGAAACGTTCCAAAAACAGAGGCGAAAAACACAACACTGTTGAGAAAAACGTTAAGATCAGTTCTATAGGTCTTAGCTTTCAAATGAAGCACTACTCTGGCCTGTCCACCTTATTCCTGGGGCGGCTCATGTAGAAAGGAGAATGGAGGGAAGTCGCTCTGAGCCATTGGTTTACATTGGTTTCCAGGGCGAGACAGTAGAGGTTTATTTCCACATTTTAAGATGTTTTTCCAAACGATCGGCCTCTGTAACATTTGGAAAGACGTCCTCGCGCAGCTCTGGAACACGTTACGCTGCTCGTGGTTTCATTAAAAAACAGAGATAGTGACACTTATGGCTGTGGAACATGCCGTGTTTGGGACATGCTAACACTGGCCTTAAACTGACATGTTTGGGGTGATTGTGAACACGCTACATGCTACTGACTCACATACATGTATGAAAGCCTTAGCCCACAGAGGTAAATAAACACTGTTAACACACGACTGACTGACCTGCTCACACTGAGTGATATGACCCGAGCCCCGTGAGGCCACACTGGGTCTGAATACATTTTAAATACTTAGTTATGAAAGAGCATTCACACTGTTTTATGGTCGTTTTTTGTGCAAAACCTTTTAACTAATTAAGTAAGTGCTTTATTGTCATTGTACAAGCGTACGATGAAATAGTGTTCAGGTGTTAGTCCTGAGCTGCTGCGGCTGAGCCGCGCTGCCACTAACCTTAAACTACAGACATGGCCTTTTTCCACGTGTAGCGGCGTATGTAACGAGGCTTCGTAATCAGACTTTAGCTCAGTTTAATCTGAAAATGTGAAGATCCACGGATATTTGACCAATCAACACGAAACAAAAGACTGTTTTAATGCTGACAATCCATTCTCTAAGCCTAAAGTAGCACATCTGAGTAAAGTCTTTGTGAAAGATCGCAGAATTAAAATATCCACACAGGTTAAGTGGAGACAACTTGGCCAACACGTCCACAGGTCAGAAAACTCTTTGACGGAGCGATTTTCAGTCATAAGTTTATTGTGAGCAGTTAATCACGGCTCGTGTTTCCACATAGTCCACGCCTCTAAAGCTCACGGTCTCCATGCAAACAAACAGCGGCCCCGGTCATACTGGAAATCGGCTCATGGGCCGTAGGAATAAGGTGGATACGTTTGTTAAGTGTGACGTCACTCACAATAATAAGCTCCAAACTGTTGACAGTTCCATAAACAGAAACAGCAAAAAACAAAACTTTATCTGAATCTCCTGCTGAAATAACAACAGATAAAAGCCCCAAAACTGTTTTACTCCTAATGACAATAATACAGCTCAACATTTACATATTTGTATGTTTGAAATGAGTCTCATTGTGCGTATGGAAAAACATCACTAATGAAAATCCAGAGTAAATCTGAACGGGAGAAAAAGAGCTCATTAAGGCCCCACTGTTCAGCCCGCTGTGTTCAAACCATAGACTGTAAAGATAATAAACTCCTCCCCTTTTATGTTAATGATGTTTGAGAGAGAGTCCATGCTGGATGTACAGACTCCTCCCACCCTGCTCCTAAAAAGGGCATAAGGGCGGGCTCTTCGGTCGTAACCTTTAGCTCTGATAATAACGGCCTGTCAATCAAAGTCCCGCCCTCATTAGTATGCAGGAATTCTAAACGGTTCCTCACGGAAACCGGCCCGGGCCCTTTAATCGTACTTTACATCTGAAAGGAGAGGAGAGGGAGGGGCTTGAGTATAAAGATCATGAAATAATAATGATGCATGTCCAGTTTGGCTTTACCAGAATCTAAAGGGTCACGGACTACAGGCCAGAGTAATGGCTCATTTGAAAGCTAAGACCTACAAAACATCTAAAATGATAAACAATGTCCTTTAAGCAGTTCGGTTCGGCATCACTTTTTGATTAAAAATGGAGAAAATATTTTGAATCCTTAGAGGCTAATTTGTTTTTAACTTGAGGAGACGATCAGAGACTGAAATATTAAGATTTATGATGAATCATACGCTGAGGATCAAAGGGATTATTGGATAAATAAATAAATAAAAATAAATGGGTTATAATGACCACAGGTAATTTGTTTTATGATTCATGTCATGTTTAAGTATGAGCATTGCATGAATGTTCATTTTAGAGCCAATATCAGACTTTTAATTGTAAATGTAAATGTGTTTGTATTTACCAACAGCTGTTGTTTTCATACTGTTACTGTTACCATAACAATTAGACTATAATAATAATAATAATAATAATAATAACTAGAGGCCGATATTTTTGGCCGATTATTCCAAATTTCTTGTCTATAATATTGTATCTGAAGCTTCTGAACTGTATAATGTGTTGAACTGTGCCAGCAGGGGGCGCTGTATTAGGGGCTAAACCTGTCCTGGCTTTGTCTGAGTGACTCCAGAGTCAGATTGAAACCGTCTTCATGTTTTGATATGTTACAGTTCATTTATCAATGATATCAGTTAATAAAATAATGTAAGAAAAGCTCAGACTGAGGCCTCTCCAGTTCAAAATCACTTTCCTTGATATCGGCATAAGATCGGCGATATCGGAACATTCCCAGATATCGGACCTGCTCCTGCAGCGTCAGAGCCGTCAGTGAAAAGTGAAAAGGTAGAATTCAAAAACAACATGCAAAGCGGAGCTGGGTGTGTCGACCGAGGCTCATTTTTCCCGCAGCTCGTGAAGGCGGCGTCACCCTGAGATATAATCCCAATGTTTGTACATTTGCATCTGCTCATGGAAATAACCACGGCCTGTTTTCATTTTACAGCATGGGACACGGGACACGGGACACGGGACACGGGACACGGGACACGATGATTCCACTGACCAACATCACGCTCATGGTTCTGAATATCGTCTGCACTTTCAGAGGAAATAATAATAGTTCATATGAGTATTATATGATACTTTACTCTAAAGCCGCCTCTCACTCGCAGATTCCAATGAGAACTCTGCCAGAGATCAAAGACCTAACTATGAAGGGAAAACTTTGTTTCTCCGTGTTTTACAAATATAATGGAGTTATTGACCTGATGGCTGATCAATGTCTGCTTAGGTTAAAGTAGAACAGTTCAGTCTGGCTTTAGAGTCATTGTGTAGTTGTCACTGCAGTGACTTGAGCTCAATGACGCTGTAAACAGTTTGACTCTGTTGCAGTTTAATAAAATTCAGTATTTTATATTTTGCTGCAGACTGTTACTGTGGCTACACACGTGTTTCCTTCACTGAATTATAAGCGATTATTGCTCTGCTAATGTTTGCACAGTGGGTATTTATTATTGGGAATCTTCACCATGTATGAACTTTCATAACAAATGAAAGTGAATGATCTGATTGATTTATATTGCCCATGTGATTAAAATAGGCTAATTTAAATAATGATAATGTTTCTATTGAGTGTAATTTTACATCTTTAAAAATGTCCCTCATTGTCCTGCTTTGTCCCTCTTTAAAGTGCTTCATGTCCCACATTTGGCTGGTTACGATCTGGTCACCCTAATCTGAGCTGAAGAGACGACTTTGAGCTTCAGGACAGTTTTTGTTTCATGTGAATCACAGAGAAATGAAACAAACCACTTCTGCCTCTTTTTGCCTGGTCTCTGCACTTCTGTTTCATTGACTCTTCCGGTCGAGCGTGAAGTCCGTTCATTTAAACAGAGAACGAGGGGAAACGTTCACCACTAAAATCTGACGTTTAGTCGATTGATTTGTGTAAAATGTCCGATGTTCATTTGCTCCAACAAGTCAATGTGGGATTATCAATATTATCATTAAATATAGATTTCATTCATATTTAATTTGATGAATATATAACATCGGGACATCAGGAGGTGGTGGAAGCCCTAGTGAACTTCTGGAATAAGGTGATTGTTTTCTGTACGATGTCATGTGATCGTAGACCTACTGAGGCGGCGGATCATAAACATGTCACTGTGAAGATCACATGTTCTGTTTGTTTCCACGTGAACGTTTGACCCAAAACCTGAAACTGAGGAAAGAGTTTTGCTGAACAGGAATGTGTTTTTCATTTAAATAAAAAGACATGAAAATGACCGGCCTCATTTCCTCGTTATCCAGAGTGTTGATTTCATTTATTTAAAGCAGTCCTTATATTTGAAGAGTTTAGTGGCGCTAGGCTAATGCTAGGCTAGTGCATTTCTATGGTATCAGTTAGCCTGCATTAAAAACAGTGTGACCCACTCCACAGTGCACCTGAGGTAAATCACTTATAACACCAGACTAACCATATAATGTCTGTGTCGACTGATTCCTGTTTTAAATATAACCATTTTGCATTTTAAAAGAACTTGCATTTGAGCAGCATCAGCTTCCTAGTTGTAGCTACGCAGCGGCGGAGTGATCTGCTCGGTTACCGGATCTACAGTTGTTTGTTTACTACACGTGGAATTCACAAAGGAGCTTTCTACAAATCAGATATGGCAACGTTTGGAGAGGTTTTTAATGCAGCTACTAGTTACCATAGACATGCACTAGCCTAGCACTAGCCTAGCACCACTAAGCTGTTCAAACATGAGGTCTGCATGAATTAAATCAACAACCCTCTGGATAACGAGGTCAGAAACCCTGAAACTTCCCTTTAGGATTGACAGTAATGTTTTATAAACCTGTGCGTGAGGGAGTGAACTCTGAGCCGCTGAGTCACTCTGAGACAAAGACAGAGGAGTTTACAGCGTCATAAACATTCCTGAACTCGTGACAGAGACGCTCGTTACAACTTATGAGAAACACAAAAGGAAATGTGTGTTCCAGCATAAACTGAAGAGCGGCTTCTCCAGTTTGGCTTTACCCAAATCTGAAAGCTTTGGGTAAAAACAAACAGATTTGACCCAAAATCTGTTTGTTTTGTAAGTGTGGTCCGTGTTAAAACAGTAACAAGGCAAATCCAAATCCAAATATGATGAGCTAAATGTATCACTGATAATGTGTAAAGTGAAATCACATGACATGTTGTGTGTCTGTGTGTCTGTGTGTCTGTGTGTTGTGTTCCTCTGCTCTTGTACTTTGTTCCTTGTAATATGTTCTTTGTGCTATTGTGATATAAATTCTTATTGTAATGATTTCGGGAGTGGGCGCTCATAAGCGTTTGCTTCGGCCCACTCCTTTAGAGCTGAACTTCAACTGCTCAAATAAATAAATAAAAATAAATAAATCCAATCACTGTCAAATAATGATCATGTCCAATAATATAAATGTCTGTGTTAATAGAATCATTTGAACCATTTCCACATGATTTCATCTTCTGTTTCCTACACGTTATGAAAATAAATCAGACTTTTTTGCTCAAACAGTTACACACAGTACTCAAGTAACATTTCCTTCATTTGTCTTTAACTGGAGTAATTGTTTGCGTCACCTTCCACTTCTACTCGAGTAAGGTAACTTCAAAGTAACATTACTCTTACTTGGGTAAATATTTGGGCGACTCTACCCGTCTCTGTTAGAGTCTGAAGAAAAGCTTCAAAAAGAGGACATTTACATATGGATTAATACACTAACACTTTAGTTTGACAAAATGTCCTCACTTTGTTATTTACAAAATAACCAACGGAATCATCTCCATAACCTCTGCATCAGGCTCCTGTTTACACAGCAGAGGGAGGACATGAAGTTTAATATCCCATAGACACATAGACACATAGACACATAGACACACACACACACACACACACACACACACACACACACACACACACACACACACACACACACACACACACACACACACACACACACACCTCTAAGTTCCTGGACCTGTTTATGAATCATTTCACATTCATTGTACGTTTATAACTGTAACTTTACAGCAGAGTGAGAGGGAAAGAGCTGTCGCCACATTTCACACAAACTCATAACAAAGTCCAGCCTGGCCACGGTTACAGATCATATAAAACTGAACAGAAGTCTTGTTTCTGTACGTGTTATAAGAAGGATCACAAAGGTCGGTCTGGGATAAGGGTTTTTACTGCCCCACACGAGCACACAGGTGTTATTATATATTGTACATAATATCATAAACTATAATATATAATGATAATATAATAAAACTAGATACAGTGTATGTGATAACTATGGGTGTATAATGTGTAATTATATATGTATGGGTATAACAATTAATACCAAATGTTATTGCTGACCTCAGAATTATATTGTATAGACATGTATATTAAATTTATATTATAAGCGAATGATACTATTACGACTGTTATTATTACGACTATATTATGTTTTCTTATTTTTTAATTTTATATTTATCTATTTATTTATTTTGTTTTGTTATTGTTGTTTCTTCTTCCTAATCCTAATTGTCTGTTTGATTTCCCTCTTGAATGTTCAGCCTTCCTCATGTTCACTACACTGTTCACTTTACCTCGACTATTATTGTTTCTTTACTATTATTTTCCATGTCTTATTCGTCACGTACAACCCGAGAATGACCCTAAGAATCAAATGTGTATCAGTCTAATACCTGACCCTTGTGCATCTTCACTTTGTGCTTTTTGTAAGTTTTGTTTTATGTCAATAAAGAAAGAAACAAGAAGGATCAGCAAAGCCACTCCTTAACAACAGTCACTAATCACAAAGACACATTACTGTGATCATGTCATTACCGTCTCTGCTACAGCATGTCATTAGTTTGTGTCCATGTAAAGTATAATTATACCATACATCATGTAATTATGCTGAAAACTGTTGTTAATATGTGATAAATGGACTCGACTTATACAGAGGTTTTCTACCTTCCTCAGGCCCAAAGCGCTTCACAGTGAGGAACCAGTCACTCACCAGTGTACGCAGACACTGGAGGGTGAGGAGGCTGAAGTGTCTTGCCCGAGGACACAACAACAGTGTGCTTTTGCAGGAGCTGGGATTCGAACCCGCGACCTCCCGATCACGAGACAGTTCTATAGAGAATAGAACTAACCTGAGCCCAAACTGTAGAACGTAAACGACACAGTATTTAACCTCTTCCCCCGACGGACCCGAGCGCATTATCTCCACTTTACCCAAATCTGAAAGCGTCAAAACAAATGGTCTTAGCTT
Organism: Neogobius melanostomus; assembly: GCA_007210695.1. Taxonomy (NCBI): domain Eukaryota; kingdom Metazoa; phylum Chordata; class Actinopteri; order Gobiiformes; family Gobiidae; genus Neogobius; species Neogobius melanostomus. The sequence continues at coordinate 156,635 of VHKM01000332.1, read as the reverse complement.
TCAAATGAGGCGTTACACTGGCCTATAGGCTCCAGTCCAGAAGCTTTTAGATTTGGGTGAAGCTGAACTGGAGAAGAATGAATGACCCAAGCACATTGTTAAAGTGCGCAGTCACATTTATGAGTCCCCCTGACTCCTCTGGGGGGCGATGTGTCCCCCTCAACTGAAAACAAGCGCTCTGGCTTTTAAACGACACGAGGAAGACTCTGCTTATTGACTCTTTTTCTCGCTTGTGCCCTGATGCCACAGAACTGCCCTTTGGAATAAATAAAGTTGTTAAAGTTATCGCTGATCCTGTTTTGCTTTTGGCTTTGAAAGAGGAACAACAGGCCGAGCTTCAGTGTTTTCTCTGAAACGAGACACGGGGAATGTTTGGTAGAAAGATCGGACACAATGCATTTCTACGTAACAGGCGCAGCCACATTCTCTTCAATCACACAGACACATGATGCTAATGGACCAGCACGAGCTCCGTCATTGTAAGGTTTATGAAGCCGCTCAGGCTCGACTGGTGGAGCAGGTGTCCTCATGTAAATATCTGAGGTCGACACCTGCCCGTCCTTTGCCCAGGACAGTGAGGCCATCGAAGGCCCAGCAGAGGCTTCACCTGCTCAGGAAGGAGTTTGAATGTGCACAAAGACATTAACAGCTGTTAATCCAATCCATTCTCTCCATTATCCTGGTTCAATTGTCTTACAGTTAAAACCAAAAGGCCACAGGTTCAACACAGACCCCTCTGTCTGACCAGGAAATCACCACCGACCCCGGACATCCCGGAATTCCAACTGCTCCCCCAGGCACAAGATACAAGGTCCCACTAGCAAATACAAACACTCACAAAACATCATTCATCCCGTCTGCAATAACGACCATGAACCATCAGAACAGCAGCACCTCTGGAAAGTACTAATACTCCTTCAACTTTTGCACATTTGTCATGTTTACAACCCTAAACATAAAGATTTATTTGAATGTTTTACTGAAAGTTCACACAAGAGTAACAGACAACTGTGAAGTGAAAGCAAATGATTCATGATTCTGTTATTGTTCAAAAATAGAAAAGTGAAAAGTGGGGCGTGCATAAGTATTCATACAGCATTTTCTAAGTGCATTAAATTGCCTTTATAACATTCCTAATGACTGCAGAATGTTCACACCTTGCCCTAACCATTAACTTATAGTTGTACAAGGGACACAAATCTGGCCTTCATGGACGAGTGGAAGAAGAAAGCCATTATTGAAAGGAGGCCATAAGAAATCCTGTTTGAAGTTTGCTAGAAGTCATATGGAGGACACAGTTACCATGTGGAAGAAGGTGCTTTGGTCAGATGAGACAAAATTGAACTTTTTGGCCCAAATGCAAAACGTTATGTATGGAGCAAACCTAACACTGCTCATCGTCCTGAGTGCACCATCCCCAGTGTCAAATATGGTGGGGGAGCATCATGCTATGGGGCTGCTTTTCCTCAGCGGGGACTGGGAAGATTGTAAGAATAGTTGGGAAGATGGATGGAGCCAAATACAGAGACATTTTGGAGGAAACCTGCTGGAGTCAGCAAGAGAATTGAGGCTGGGGCGGAGATTCACCTTCCAGCAGGACAATGACCCTAAACACAAAGCTAAATCTACAATGGAATGGTTTAAAAACAAACATATTAATGTGTTAGAATGGCCCAGTCAAAGTCCTGACCTAAATCCTATTGAAAATCTGTGGAAAGACCTGAAAACTGCTGTTCACAAACGCTCTCCTTCTAATGTGACAGAGCTTGAGTTGTTTTGTAAAGAGGAATGGGCTAAAATGTCAGTCTCTACATGTGCAAACCTTTTACTTTTCTATTTTTTGTAAAATAACAGAATCATGTATCATTTTGCTTTCACTTCACAGTTGTCTGTTACTTGTGTGTGAACTTTCAGTAAAAATTCTAAATAAAATCTTTATGTTTATGTTTGTAAACATGACAAAATGTGCAAAAGTTCAGGGTGTGTTAGTACTTTCGAGAGGCGCTGTATTTGCATGTGTGTAAATGGCTCTGTTTGCTTTTTTTGTGTCAAAGATACATTTCTGCCTCCATTGGGACAAACAATAAAGATCTCTAAACCAGCCTAAACCCAGCACAGTTACTCACAGCCTCTATGCCTCATTTGAAAGCTAAGACCGACAAACTGATCTAAGATTTTTCCTCGCGTTGTCGTCACTTTTTTTTGGTCATATTTTGGTGCTTCTTTGTCACGTTTTTGTGGCGATTTTGACACTTTTAGATTTGGGTAAAGTCGGCGCTCGGTTCCGGCGGGGTTAAGAGGTTTCAGAGAGAGTTCACCTCAGGCTCCAGTCCTGCTGTGACTCTGAGGAATGTGACCTAAACCTGTTCTTCAGACTCACAAACGGGTCATTACTTTAATCCGTCTGCGGCACCACTTTAAAGTTTCCTTTGATCAAAACAAGAACTAAAAGTCCATCTTTAAATCAGTTTCTGCTCAGACTGAAGGTAAGAATAATAAGGCGACACATTTATATGAATAACCTGAACAAACGAACGAGTCAAAGCTCCTGCACTTTTTACATTAGATTTATTTAAAACACATTGGACCAGCTTCAGTTCAGGCCAAACTGTTTGACTCTTCACAGGCCAAGGGAATATTTTGGGTAATTTCCGCCCTGCTGCACATCAGTATAAGGTAAAGAAGCATGTGATCCTCAGTCAGCCAATCAGAAGAGATCACCCCACATCACAGATCCCGCCTCTGAGGCATTTGACCAATCAGCAGAGACCGCACACTCTCAACTTCCTGTTATCTCTGAAGTCTGAAAAAGAGTCTAAACTCATGGGCCCCATCCGAAACCACTAAATTGTAGCCTCTAAGTGCTAACACTAGCAACTAATCCTTAACCTTTCATGGGGTCAACTGTTAGATCTCTATGCAGTTAGTGAACTTCTGCTTCAGCAGCATCTGCCAATTCGACCGTCCTTACCCAGGGGAAGAGGAAGTGACATCACCAACAGCTGTGTTTCTTCTTTAAAGTTCAGTGCAGGCCAAACAAAAGCGCATACCGCCCCCTACTGTATATTGTCCAACAACAACAGTGTCCAAATAAAGACATTTAAGGTGAAAAAAAGAGAAACATCCAAATGATCCTTCACATTTCCCTTTATTTTATCTCAACAGCAGTTTGCAAATTAGCCATGTGGCTTAAGTTTCTACTAAATGAAGCAAAAGCACAAACTGCTTCATTTAGTCCATTTACTGAGGAGGCTCTTTAAAACCATGTGACTGAGCTGTGGGGACTCTAACATGTATGAAGTCACTTTTATAAAGTTTGGCTTGTGCAGAATCTTTTTTTTAAAATTATTATTATTAAATGTGCACCTGTCAATCAACAGTGGTTGCGCATGAATCACTCGAGGGTGGGGGCGAGGGGGTGGGGAGATTGGCGCAGTGGCTTATGGGATGGCACATAGCTCCTAATCGCCAGTAAGTTAGCATCAGAGGTCCCTATGCTAAAGTGGCTATGATAGTTAGCATCAGAGATCCCTATGCTAAAGTGGCTATGATAGTTAGCATACAGGCCACTTTCCCTAACTCCTTCCTAACTGAAAGCCCAATTCGGACACATCTTATCATGGCGGACGCTGACGCACATCCGGTTTGGCGTAAGACCTCTTACCAATTTACTGGTTTCGGATGGAGCAAAGGTCTTTACATAACTGTAAAACTGACCCTGGTGAGTCGATGAAACTCATGTTATTGGTGAATAATTGTCTCAGTGATGATATACAGTAAGTGTTGGTTTTGGAGGACAGAGTGAAATGAGTGAAATTACAGCATGAAAAAGGACAGGACCATTCATTCAACTTAAAATGTGAAACTAATGTATATAGCAGGGGTGCCCAAAGTGGGCCAAATTTGGCCCGCCGGAACAATTCCATTGGCCCTGGTTAATACCAACTCTCTCCCATTCATTCTTAATGGTAAATATGGATGCAGTACACTGTTTGGCCACTAGCGTCAAATTGGGGGCGCTGTTTCTCTCCTTTCGCAAAGTTAAGGAAACACTGTTGTGGTGTTTGGTGTTTATCACAGAGCTTTGTAGCATCAACTTTCACAGTTTTACAACTTTTATTGCAAAGGCTGTTGACAACAACAAATGTAAATGTTAAAAATGGACTTATAAAAGAATTGATGCTGAACTTTCAAAATGATCTAATGTGGCATTTCCTTTGACTTAACAAATGAATGAGGTAAAGTCACTGTAGGTGCTGTAGATACAGGTGTTGTTATATTTTGCACTTTATTACTACAATTGTTCTGTTCGACTAAAACTAGGCTTTTGCCTAGTTTTAGTTAACCTTTGTTTTTACAAGCGATAGGCTGAGGCACGCTATTAAACTTTTTATCTGCATATTCAGAGTGCCTCAGCCTATCTCTTGTGAATTGGGTAAGCTTGGCCCACTAAGCTTGAAGAGCACCTGTTTTTGTTGGTGTAAGTGTATTTGCTATCTAGCTTTTACCATCCGACCACAGTGATCCAGCGAGCACTCTGCTTCTTTTTCCTCTAACCTTTGTTTTAATGCAGCATGTTATTTACATAGATAGAATCAAATGCAAATGTGTAGCCTACCATACAATAAAACAAAGTAACTATTATTATTTGCAGTTATGTGTTTGACATGGCCGTGTTTGGCCCTCAGAGACTAAAGGTTTGGGCTGATCTAGTCTCTTTAAGGAAATGAACTAAATAAACTTCGCTCACATTGATTTCCTGCATGATAATGAAACATTTGAAAATAAACTTATGTTACGTCCCCAATAACAGTCTTCAGTTTAAATGATTATTTCTAAGTATTCATGAGCGCCTTTAAATGTCGCACTGACTCAAAGTTTCTCTGTAGATTTATTTGGGAAATTGTCGAAGGCCGTTTTCATTCTGCTTTAAAACCTCTGAACCGAGCACATTGTCTCCAGTTCGGCTTTACCCAAATCTAAAAGCTTCCTGGGAAAAAAAGAGTCAAAGTAGCGACGAAAACGAGACTAAACGAAGGTCAATGTGTCGAAAAAGTCCCGAAAATACGACAAACAAGCAACAAAAAGGCAAATAAAAAGTGACAAATAAGTGTCAAAAGGCGTAAAAAAAATATTTGATAAAAGTGACAACGACGCAAGGAAGAATATTAGCTCAGTTTAGAAGGTCTAGGCTTTCAAATGAGGCGTTACTTAGATTTGGGTAAAGCTGAACTGGAGAAAATGCGCTCGGTTAAAGTGGAGGTAAAATCACTCTGAGCTGCAGTTTTTGGACCTGTTTTTCCACTTTGCTTCTCCCTCTGTTAGTTAGTAAGTTAGTAAAACGCTCAGGAGTGAAAGATGCCGTGTGTGTTTAACCTCTTAACCCCCGCCTGAACTCAGCACATTTAGTCCAGTTTGGCTTTACCCAAATCTAAAAGCGTCTTGAAACAAAGGCCTCGAAACAGCGACGAAAACGAGGATGAAAACGCTTCCAAACTGCGACAGAAACATGGAGACAATGTGACGGTGAAGTTGTCTCACGGTTACAGGTCTTAGTTTTCACATGTTGAGAAGCTTTTAGATTTGGGTAAAGCTGGAGTGTGTGGAGCGAGTGTTACCTGAGCAGAGCAGCAGCAGAGCCAGGACGGTCCACGGTCCTTCCATCATCATCTCTCTGTGACTGTGAGTGAGGTGAGAGTTCAGCCGTGTGTGCTCTGTGCTGTACCTGCAGGACAGGTGCACTGGCCCCGCCCCCTCTGCGCGCTGGCCCCGCCCCCCTCAGCCAGTTTGTTTGCTCATGAAACAGAGGCGTGTTTGTCAGTCACTTCAGCTGCAAAACAGAAGCAACAAACCACAGGCGAGACGAGGATCTGAACCTGTGACCGACCGGACCGGGACCAGAGCCAGGGTGCGCTGTCCAGCAAGATTTCAATCTGACTTTGTTTGTGCCAACGGGAGCTGGTGCTACATAAATGAAATACAAGCGTAAACTGGTTAGAATCATGTCAAACACGGCTCAGGACGACATTTGGAAATGATAGTGTGGCCTAAAGGCTGCACAACATCCTGGACTAAAGGATCAACTACAGCTCATTCTTTTTCTCAACTATTTGTTTTTGTTTTTGTTTTTGTTTGTTTCACTGTGTCAGACTGTACAACGAGACTGTAAAGTAACATCTACAATAAGCCCTTAGCAGAAACACATGCAATAATCCTGTATTTACATCACTTTATCTGCGTCACTTTACTATGATGTAAACCTGCACTGCTGACACTATAACATTTTTTATTATAGTCTGTTTACTTTATTATTATTTACTGTTTACACTTTTGTCCCCACAAAGTCCTTGGTAGTCATTGTATATAAGATACCACTATTTATTGCAATGTAAAGCATCTTTGAGTGTCCAGAAACACGTTATATAAAACCGATGCATTATTATTATTATTATTATTTTAATTGTTTTTGTTTATTTCACATTTCCTGCCTATTTGCACCCAGAGTGTTTCTAAGAGCTGAATGTAACAAGTATAAAGGCTATCTCATCTCATCTTATCTTATCTTATTATCTGGTCATGTGAACATGTCACATGACCATTCAACCTGGAGAGGTGTTTTTAATACATTCACAACATTCTAAAGAGCCCATAGTTTAAAATTGAGGTGGAGCAACTGAAAATTCCATGGCGGTAACCATAGTAACGCTCAAAATGCAGATTTCTAGTCTTAAATCATTGCTAATTTCTCTGTAATTCCTGAGGCCAATTCACATGAAACAAAAACTGTTTCTCTCCCATAGAGCTGTATTGGCACCTGCCCTCCAACTGAAATACAATTCTATAACATGAACTCAACCTATTTAATGTTTCTGAACCCGCGGAGCCTCAGTGTTTGTTTACCTGCACCTGGAGAAACCAGATTTAAATCTACTGTCTGATCCCGCACTGCAAACACACTTTACAGAATGTTACGCAGTGTGCCTTTAAAGGAATGATTTGGAGAAGTTTTGCAGTTCCACTTCTTAAGATTATGATCAGACCCGGCTCTCAGTCGCCCACTGACAGTTTTGGCTCTGGACACATTAATGTTGACGTTTGTGTCACATGAGACGAGAGGAGAGAGTGTTCGCTGTCATTGGACCAACGGTTTGTTTGTTTGTTTGGGGAAGTGAGGGGGGGGGGGGTGAGGGGGCGGGGCATATTCCTCCTCATTCACTCCACTGTCAGTGAGGAACTGCTGTATTTCTGTATTTGACTGACGCCAGAACACGAGGAAGCTCTGGTTCAATCCCTGTTTAATGTGATCTTTAACACCTGTGCACTGGCTCCTCTGACTCTTTACTGTAATAATGCAGATAATCCTCCTCCTGTAGAGCAGACTGTGAATGAACTCGATGACAGTCTGAATGAACCGGTCGGACCAGAGTCTGACGGAGGAAGGTCATCTGACTCAGACATGACTCAGCTCCTGAGTTCATAACGAAGACCGGACGAGCGAGAGCCGTGAGCCAATTACAGTAACGTCAGATCCAGATTCAAATTCCTCCAAAACACTCCTTTCCATGTCGGGATGAAGCTCAAAATAATAACAATAATAACAATAATAACAATAACAATAATAACAATAACAATAATAACAGTTCAGCCCAATGTTCTGTTCAGGGAAAAACACTTGTGTTTCTGAAACTGAGCTGAAAGAAGGAAACACAAAGTGAATAAAGAGACAGAAATATCTGAACAAAACAAAAACAAAACTAACATTACATCACCAAACATTCACCAGAACCACCTTTTCAGACTCACTGAGCTTCTCTCCTCCGTCTCCTCCGTCTCTGGGCTGAGGTCCGTCTCTGGGCTGAGGTCCGTCTCCTCCGTCTCTGGCTGAGGTCCGTCTCCTCCGTCTCTGGGCTGAGGTCCGTCTCCTCCGTCTCTGGGCTGAGGTCCGTCTCGTCTCTGGGCTGAGGTCCGTCTCTGGGCTGAGGTCCGTCTCCTCCGTCTCTGGGCTGAGGTCCGTCTCTGGGCTGAGGTCCGTCTCATTTTCTTAAATCCACTGAATCTTCCTGCTTTTGTTTTATTTCCATTTGACAGAACGATGAACAAGTTCAGGACTCGTGTTTCTCACAAACAGAGTCTTTGCTGATCTGGGGTCAGTTTTCAGAAGTGAACTGGGACAGACTGTTATAATAACTGCTGTAATGAGTCGCTCTAATGATTTGAACCCCCAGTCCTTCTATAATCGCACTTCATTGTTCTAGATGACAAATATTATAGCACAGGCCTCGTTCAGGTGTCGTTATCGAAATCCATCCATCCATTTTCTTCCACTTGTCCGTTGCCGGGTCGTGGGGCAGCTGTTGGAGCTGCACCAGCCCCTATAGCGCCCCCTGCAGGTGGTGGTCCACAGAAGGACGGCCTCATGGTTCTAACCGGGCCTGTTGGTCTCTCATAAGGGGCTTCTGAACCGCTCTGTGTCTGACCCGTCACCTAGGACCTGTTTGCCCTGGGAGACCCTACCAGGGGCACGAAGCCCCCGACAACAGAGCTCCAGGATCATTCAGGCTCAAACCCTCCACCACGTTAAGGTGGAGGCTCCAGGATCATTCAGGTCAAACCCTCCACCACGTTAAGGTGGAGGCTCCAGGATCATTCAGGTCAAACCCTCCACCACGTTAAGGTGGAGGCTCCAGGATCATTCAGGTCAAACCCTCCACCACGTTAAGGTGGAGGCTCCAGGAGGGATATCATTTTTGTTTTTATAGAAAAAAGAGAGTTTTGCTTTAAGTTTGTTCGTTCCTGAACATGTTTCCCAGCCCGGTCTCCCCTACGTTGTGTTTCGCTCTAGAAGGTCTTGGCTTTCAAATAGAGCCGTTTTTTCCTATACGCAAACTGCGCAAGGTGTGTAGGGCCCCGCAGGCACAAGGGCCCCACATCTCAGTCAAACTACGGAGTTCATTTCATGTATTTATTCATTTGAGCAGAAAAATATTTCAAACATTTTTTACATTTGAAAACAGAAAAAATCAAGACTTTTGCTCAAAAGGAGTAGGAAGAAGTTCAAAGAACTTATACTAAACCTCCCCCTTATTTCTCATCCAAGTAACATCACATACACTCATGCAAGAAACTAAGACATGAGTCTGTGCTCATGCATTAGCTTATGCATTATTCTTAAATATAAATAGTTTATGATCGTACAAGTGTCATTTATCATTTACAATATCAGAGGATTTTCAATTACAGTCAAACAAAAAAAAAGGATTTATCATTTATGGTCGTACAAAATAAATACACCATATGATACTTAAGACTTACACCAGGGCACAGCTCTTTCATTGTGATCATACAAAAATATACACACTTCAATATCGCTCGACCCTACTATACCAAATATACCCATAAGTACAAGCTCTGTATAACCATGTAGGCATAGAAACTGTCTGCCTATAGTCATACACTAAAAATGGACAGGAAAAGGAAAATTTAAGTAAAAAGTTTCACTGATTAATCAACACATTGTTACAGGACAGGCTCTGACAGCCTCACTCTCGTCTGCTTTGTCACATATCACAGTAAAACACAGCAGTCTGCTGAAGTGGAGACAGACCTACCGCCTTCCCCCGTCACCCCCAAGGCGTGAGTGCTTCTCCCCTTGGCGTCCCCGCTCGTCTGTCTCCCGGTGCCTCCCTCGTGTCCCGGGCGCTGCTCTCATGTTTTCTCTGCTTAGACTCATTTAAACTCTTCTTATTGTCTGTAGGAGAGGATCAGCAGGGTCGGATTTAAGTCAAATGGACTAAAGTTTTTTACTGTGTGTGTCTGTTGGATTTCTCTCTTTCTCTACAATGAAAGATAAATGAATTAATTTTTTTATTTGAACATACTACTAGTTTAAACAATGACAAATTTGTGAAAAAAAACTGTTTAACATAATGACCCCAATTTTACAGACTGGTGGGGGACATTTTTAAAAGGGGGTCTGGAAGTCCTCCACTATGTTAATGGTGCAATTTGGTGCATTCTAATTTTAACAGACCAATATGTAAATATTTTTTCCCAGTGTCAACTCAATGAAAATGGCTCAGACCTGGTTTAGTCTCGGGTACAAAGTCATCTGATTAAGCCTTACATGTGAGGGAGTCAACCTGATGGGCCCCTGGGCTGGGCCCCTGTAAGCCCCTGCATACATCCGGCCTTGAGTATCAGGACAGTAGTTTGGTGAATAGACGAGAGTAAAGCCGTAGACGTGGCCCCTTTGTCTCTTGGGGCGACGGTGGTGCAGAGAGTAGAGCGGGTCGTCTTGTGACCAGAGGGTCGGCGGTTCGAATCCCGCAGGTGCCCACTGTCGTTGTGTCCTTGGGCAAGACACTTCACCCACCTCGCCTCCAGTGTCTGCGTACACTGGTGTATGAATGAGCGTGTGAATGGGTGACTGGTTCCTTGATGTAAAGTGCTAAAGCAGGTAGAAAGGCACTATATAAATGTGACCATTTACCATTTAAAGAGGAGCTGAATCCACACGGTTCTCATGAGCACAGTTACTTACAGTAACTCTGGTTCTCTGAATGTGCACAGTCTAAACATACTGGGCTACTCACAGGCTAATACTCAGCGATAAGACAGAAATAACCGTTAGTTTTAAATGTTGTGCGTGAATGACTGTTTCTTTGCACAATGTTTCAAAAAAGCTAAATGACTGTAAGTCAAATAATGAAACACTCTAGGAACGCAAAAGTCAGTGACCTACTTTGACTGCTCTGTCATTACCACTGCGTTTTATTTCTATTTCAAATGTATTCCAGCCATTTAATAAAGGTGTTAATCAGTGACGTGCGGTCAGGGGAGGCCTCACCAGTCATCATGGAAGAAAACAAAAATTAAAAAATACAATAAACTTATAAAAACAAGTCCCTTCTCTTAAGATGAGGGATTTCCTATGATTTAATCAATCTCGTGGTTAAAAAGCCAAATGTTTTATCAGTTGTCGATATGGTGTAAAGAGGGCGGAGCCTCCAGCGTCCCGCACACACTTGAGCTCAGCTCTTTCACTCAGCTCTCTGTCCCATTCGGGCTTTTTTTGCCCCTAAAAGTAAAATACATTTGTAAATGGGTTTTTGTTGGTTTTCTATCACCTGGATAAAGAATCAGACATAAGAACAACTTGTTTAACCTGTTCATTTGACTTTAAACTGCGTTTTGATAATCCCGAAGTGAGGCTCGCCTCCAGTGCACAGCCCTGACGACCCGAGGGGGGCGCTGTGTGTGGACTACACATGAAAACCAGTCTGTTTTATTATTCTGCACGGTTTAGGAGATTTAAACGTAAAGGAGTAAGTCAAAGGGAAAACTGATTAGACTTTTATGGATGAAATGCTGTAGACGAGTCTTTATGCTGAAATGCCCCGCCCGCGTGATAGTGTCAGGAATGTCAATAATGTATTTGGGCGGTGCACGAGTCCCGGTCACGTTCATAATGTTGTCTTTTAATTTTTATTTGCAATATCGTAAGAATATATTTTATGTTTAAATGTGTTGCTATTGAATGCTATTTCAAAGTCAGAGAATACCAGAGACACCAAGTAGCATTCTTTTTCCTGCAGTTTTGTTTCCTTTATATTGGAGTCAATAGCACGTGCCTCACGTGGGGGAGGGGGCAGTTACTGCGCACACTAATGGTTAACCGAGTATTAACCGCTAAGGGCCTCACGGTTAATGAAAAACTGGAAAACGTGCAGCCCTATTGCAGGTGAAAGTTTATTTGTTTGAAACAGAGCCTTTAGTGTCTCCTTTAAACTCACAAACTGGTCTTAGTTATTAGGTTTTCTATATTAGGTTACTGTCTCTGTGTTATACCTGTGCCTTTATATTTGATGATTGTAATTGTTTTAATTATGTTATTGCCGTGTGATTTATTGCCGTTTGCTCTGTTTCCTCTTTGTGGCTGTGCCTGAGGCAGTGGAGCCGCTCCTGTCAGTTTATTCTGTAGATGAAAGAAAATAAAGCATTTTTCTCACGTTGAGTCGACGACATCTGCTCTGAGCGACAAAGTCATTTTACCGCCACAAGTATCGGCTTAAATGGAGTCTGTGTAAATAACTGAAGGGCATCTGACACAGGGGGGAGGGGCCGTGATGCAGGTGAACAGACCAACCTCGGGCAGGAATGTGGTCCGGCCGCCGCTCGACAGAGAATCAAACTCTGAGGAACATTTCTCAGTCCGTTTCCTGTAACTCTGATTCTGAGAAGCAGATTGTTGAGAAATGTAGAATCTTGGGCGTGACTCTTTATTCATGCGTGTTCAGCAGATAAACCTGACGGAAACAAAGGACAGTGTGACTAAGGAAGCTTGTATGGGGAACTTTACAGGTAACGTTTGTGGTAAATCCAGTTCCATAAACATGAGTTCATACAGGAGTCAGTCCATCAGTCTGAACGAGTCAGTCCATCAGTCTGAACGAGTCAGTCCATTAGTGGTGGTTCTGTCCTGGACGCACAATCTTTCCTCCGCCGCTCATTCAAAATGCAAAAGTCTGACCATTTTGATGAGAGTTAAAGAGGGGGTATTCTGCTTTTTTCAATCACATAGCACCAGTCTATAGCATACTACAATGATGACGTAACCTTCTGTTGGTCTGTATATGCAGTAAATTAAAATAACTGCCTTGAATAAAATTGCTCTCTCAAAATGGCTGTACTGAACGTCTTGAAATAGGCCTCTGTCTCTTTAAGAAGCTTTCCGACACGCCCCCCTTCAGCACACTGCTGTGGCATCTAAACAACACTACTGTGCGGGGAGGAGGCTCTGCTGAGCTGAGGAGCAGTGGTTGGTGGCTTGGCTGGTGACGAAAGGTCCAGAGGCGTCTCCAGGAGGTGGGGGCGTTCCTAGGAGGACTGAGGCATAGCTACACCTAAAATGGCTGCCGTCTAAGTTTTTACTGATTACTCAAAAATATGTGAATGAGCCAAGGCAACACTCCAGGCATGTGTTTAATGAGGGAATGACATAATAACATGATATAAAGCTTGAAAAAGTCAATTTTACAGAATACCCCCCTTTAATTAGACTCCCCTCTTTTCCAATTGTCATATTTACCTCCCTGTCGACACGAAGCCTACTTTTTTTAATCTAATAATAGACCCACATTTGTTTAGTCCTATAGTTTATTGCAAAGTTATGCATTTGTGGTTGAAAAACACTGTGCATCAGTTATAAAGCATTTATATTGATTTCCTGAACTTGCAAGTGAGTTTTCTACTACAGGCTTTATGCAAATGACACGTGACTTCCAAGTGGATCCTAAGTCGGTGCTCTCGTATCCTGTCTCCGTTATTTCCCTATGAGGTCTTGTCTAAAAAGGAAACATCCCTGACAGTGAGATCCTGACCTGAGTGACTCGCTGCGTGTTACAAACATTACGTTGGATGTAAATTCTTGAGGAAACGTCTGTGTTTTTAGAGGTCGGACTTTTTATCTCAGCGCTAACGGCTCGTTTCAAAAATGAAACGTCTAAAAAGTATTTATACTAAAGACAGTTTGAGCGGCTCGTTTTAAATCTTGTAGCTCTTTTCATTTTTAATTGGTGTTAGCCGTTAGCTTCAAGACACAAACACTCACCATAATGAGCAGGACGTTTCCTCCAGTGAATGTTTTTAACCTGATGCTGTGACTCCAGCAGTAACTCACCGTCTGCCTGGAATCTTCAGCTATTTATGTTTTTAGACAAAACCTCACAGGGAAATAACGGAGACAGGAAACGCAAACGACTCCTCAGAATCCACTGGGAAGTCATGGGCGCTCGTGCTCGTGCTCGTGCTCGTGCTCGCGCTCGTGCTCGTGCTCGTGCTCGTGCGTACAGCCTAATGCAGTGAAAGTGACCCGATAAACTCTTCCATGTTGTTGCGATGCAAACAATGTGTGAGGAAAGTTAATGAACTCAATCAAAGCGAGTGCAGTCGACAAACCACTGGCTGTTTTTAGAAGCTTCACTTCATCGATAAAGTCGAGATGATCCGTAAATAACTGTTCTCAGATTTGAACAAAGTGGTTTCTCTCTGAGCAGCGGCCGCTCCTGGAGCCGCAGATAAAGCTCGACTTTGAAATGCGGTTTCACAGATCATTAAGGAAATACTCCTACATAAGGAGGAATTTTAAGTTTTAACAGATTTTCTTCCACTAATTAGTTTATTAACCTCTTAACCACCACCTTAACCGAGTCCAGCTTCACCCAAAGTGTAACGCCTAATTTGAAAGCTAAGACCTTCAGTGTTTGTTCTATAGGGCCTTCCTTCTTGGTTGTAATTAGGGCATGTCTCATGTCGCTGATGTTTTCAAACATGCTGTAGTCAGACCTCTGCTTACAAAACCACAGCTTGATTCTTCTGTTTTGTCCAATTTTAGACCTGTGTCGAATTTGTCTTTATTTCAAAAATCCTTGAGAAAGTTGTTTTTATGCAGCTACACATACTTTTAGAATGCAATTCAATTCTTGAAAAATGTCAATCTGGGTTCAGAACAAGACATAGCACAGAGTCTGTTGAGAGTACACAATGATGTGACCCTGTCTGTTGATGCTAAATGCCCTGTGCTGATGCTAAATGCCCTGTGTTGATGCTAAATGCCCTGTGCTGATGCTAAATGCCCTGTGCTGATGCTAAATGCCCTGTGCTGATGCTAAATGCCCTGTGTTGATGCTAAATGCCCCGTGTTGATGCTAAATGCCCCGTGTTGATGCTAAATGCCCTGTGCTGATGCTAAATGCCCTGTGCTGATGCTAAATGCCCCTGTGCTGATGCTAAATGCCCTGTGCTGATGCTAAATGCCCTGTGTGATGCTAAATGCCCTGCTGATGCAATGCCCTGTGTTGATGCTAAATGCCCTGTGCTGATGCTAAATGCCCTGTGTTGATGCTAAATGCCCTGTGCTGATGCTAAATGCCCTGTGCTGATGCTAAATGCCTTGATGCTAAATGCCCTGTGCTGATGCTAAATGCCCTGTGTTGATGCTAAATGCCCCTGTGCTGATGCTAAATGCCCTGTGCTGATGCTAAATGCCCTGTGCTGATGCTAAATGCCCTGTGTGATGCTAAATGCCCTGTGCTGATGCTAAATGCCCTGTGCTGATGCTAAATGCCCCGTGTTGATGCTAAATGCCCTGTGTGATGCTAAATGCCCTGTGCTGATGCTAATGCCCTGTGCTGATGCTAAATGCCCTGTGCTGATGCTAAATGCCCCGTGTTGATGCTAAATGCCCTGTGCTGGATGCTAAATGCCCTGTGCTGGATGCTAAATGCCCCGTGTTGATGCTAAATGCCCCGTGTTGATGCTAAATGCCCCGTGTGTTGATGCTAAATGCCCTGTGCTGATGCTAAATGCCCTGTGCTGATGCTAAATGCCCTGTGTTGATGCTAAATGCCCTGTGCTGATGCTAAATGCCCGTGCTGATGCTAAATGCCCGTGCTGATGCTAAATGCCCTGTTGATGCTAAATGCCCTGTTGATGCTAAATGCCCTGTGCTGATGCTAAATGCCCCGTGCTGATGCTAAATGCCCTGTGTTGATGCTAAATGCCCTGTGTTGATGCTAAATGCCCGTGTGATGCTAAATGCCCCGTGCTGATGCTAAATGCCCGTGCTGATGCTAAATGCCCGTGCTGATGCTAAATGCCCTGTTGATGCTAAATGCCCCGTGTTGATGCTAAATGCCCTGTTGATGCTAAATGCCCCGTGTTGATGCTAAATGCCCCGTGCTGATGCTAAATGCCCTGTGCTGATGCTAAATGCCCTGTGCTGATGCTAAATGCCCCGTGCTGATGCTAAATGCCCGTGCTGATGCTAAATCTGTGTTGATGCTAAATGCCCCGTGTTGATGCTAAATGCCCCGTGTGTGCTAATGCCCGTGTGATGCTAAATGCCCTGTGCTGATGCTAAATGCCCTGTGTTGATGCTAAATGCCCGTGTGATGCTAAATGCCCGTGCTGATGCTAAATGCCCTGTGTTGATGCTAAATGCCCCGTGCTGATGCTAAATGCCCCTGCTGATGCTAAATGCCCCTGTGTTGATGCTAAATGCCCTGTGCTGATGCTAAATGCCCTGTGTGATGCTAAATGCCCTGTGTTGATGCTAAATGCCCTGTGCTGATGCTAAATGCCCTGTGCTGATGCTAAATGCCCTGTGCTGATGCTAAATGCCCTGTGTTGATGCTAAATGCCCTGTGCTGATGCTAAATGCCCTGTGCTGATGCTAAATGCCCTTGTGCTGATGCTAAATGCCCTGTGCTGATGCAATGCCCTGTTGTGTGCTTCTGATCTAACAGCAGCGTCTGATAACTGGTTGATCATTCTGTTCTTTTGTCTCGCCCTGGGAGCATCAATGGTTGGTGGCCATTTGGTGGTGCCGGGCACTTAGATGTGGTTCCAATCATATCTCAGTGATAGAACATTTTCTGTTATGATTGGTGATCTGTGCTCCACTGTTGCCTCCTTGTCGTGCGGACTGCCCCAGGGTTCTATTTTAGGGCCCATGTTGTTTTCTCTTTATATGTTGCCACTGGGGTCCATTATTGCCCAACATAACTTGGCATTTCACTGCTATGCAGATGATCTGCAAATCTATTTGCCCGTTTCATCAAATAGGAGTGATGCTGTCAAATGTCTAATGGACTGCATATCTGACATACAACTGTGGTTACAGCAGAATTTCCTCCATTTAAACGAGGACAAAACAGATTTTATTTTGTTTGGTGACTCACATTTTTCAGACTTTGGTTTGTTGTTTTCTAATTTCAAACCAGTGGTTAGAAACCTCGGGGTTGTCTTTGATAACTCGTTTTGTTTTGACAAACACATTGACAGCGTGGTCAGGTCTGGTTTTATCAGCTGCATGTTTTAACTAAAGTAAAGCCTTTTTAAAACCGCTCAGACCTGGAGCAAACCATCCACGCTTTTATCAGTTCAAGAATTGACTATTGTAATGCCCTTTATTGTGGAGTGTCCCAGTCCTGTCTTAATCGTCTTCAATTGGTGCAAAATGCTGCAGCTCGTTTTTTAACACTCCCAGACGTCAGCACATCACCCCAGTCCTGTTTTCTTTACATTGGATTCCAGTTTCTTTAGAGTTGATTTTAAAATTCTTCTTTTTGTTTTTAAAGCGCTCAATGGTCTGGCCCCTTCATACCTGTCTGAACTTTTGACTATTCGTGACTCAGATCCTTGAGGTCGTCAAATCTGCTCTTGCTGGAAGTGCCCAGGACCAAGTCCAAGCATTGGGCTGATCGGTCCTTCTCAGTCGCTGGACCCAGACTCTGGAATAAGCTTCCCCTGATATGCACCATCACTGATCTCGGCCTTTTTAAATCCAGGCTCAAGACACATTTATTCAGACTGGCTTTTAACATTCAGTAGCACGGCCACACTTTAGTACATTTGATCTGTTCTGTTTTATTGTTTGTTTGTATAAATGTTTTTAATGGATTTTATGTGATTTTATTGTAAAGCACTTTGGTCGCCTTGAGTGTTGTAAAGGGCTCTATAAATAAAATGTGATTGATTGATTCAAAACTGACCTAAATGTTGCCATGTTGTTATGGCTTTTTTTCTCCTTTTTCATCAAATTTTTGTCACTTTTTTGTTGTGTTTTTGTTGCTCTTTTTGTTGGGTCATTGTTTACGCTTTTTTGTTGAGTATTCATCCTCGTTTTCTTCTAGTTTTTGTCGCCATTTCGATGCTTTCAGATTTGGGTAATGGGGTAACTAAATGTGCTCGGTTCAGGTGGGGTTAGGAGGTTAAAAAAACTAAACAAGATCCAAAAGCAAATCGCAAAATAAAACCACACATTTAAATACGGACATGTCCGTTATTTACAAAATGTCGCTGAAAATATATATATATTTTTATATGAAAACACATTTTGGCTCATATTCATGTCAGTATAAGTTTCAGGTTCATTTCTCTACAGGTATTTTTCCCTGTTCCATTTGTAGATTTGATTTTGACCCCTTTATGAATGAATCGATCTGCTGTGGACACGGTTTGGTGATTTACTGAAGCACAAAGACTCCCACGTGGTTTTCAAATAAACAAACCTCCAGTGACCCCTAGTGGACACCAGAGGGAGCTGCAGTGAACGTGCCTGGACTCATTCATTATTTTAATCAGAAATACAAAGACAGAGTTAGACATATTTAACCTCTTAACCCCCGCCTGGGCCCAGCACGTTTCCTCCAGTTTGGCTTCACCCAAATCTAAAGCTTCTGGAAAAAAGCGTCAAAATGGAAACGCAAACGAGGATGAAAACGCAACAAAAAAGTTACAAAAATGTGACAAAAATGTGCCAGAAAAGCCACAATAGCTCAACCAAAACATGACAAAAAAGCAACGAAAAAAGCGACGAAAAAGCAACAACCAGACAAATCAGTTTCTCCTTTTGTTTTTTTTACCTTTATTTATTGTTTTAAAAAAAACTCTGAGGTTACACTTTATTTACACTTGATATATTGTTAGGGTGACCAGATTTTCTGACTGCATGGTCAACCAGGGAGCCATTTATTGACTGTTTTTCCTACGCTAAATGGTAAATCTGTTTGTTACTGTCTTAAGCCATGCACCAGTCAGCATTAATATGATACACTTGATATTTTTTACTGGTTTCTACTTGGTAATGGACATTTGCATGGCCCAAAGACATGAATTTTCAAGAGAAGTTTGTTACTTTGTGGATCATATTGGCTGAAACTGGGACAAATGAATGGTTTTGGAGGAATAATGTGGGGACAGAGGATTCAAAACTGTGACTGTCCCGGGTAAACTGGGACGTCTGGTCACCTTATACATTGTACTAAACTACATTTAATACAATATAATGTGCTCTGTAACAATGTGTAATAACTTGAACCTATGGGTTAGATACACAATGGAATAACTTGTATTAGTACTTGATAGGTACATAATGTGGCCATACCGCCTTTGCGATGCCCAATCCCGTCAGACCTTGGAAGCTAAGCAGGGTAGGGCCTGGTTAGTACTTGGATGGGAGACCGTTCAGTAACACCAGGAAGCCTAGCGAATGTAGTGAGTGAGTGAATGGTTGGTGGTGGTGGCTGATGTGCGCAGACTGGTTGCCTCGCTTATCATCACCGAGTATGGAGTGAATGAATAATGCACCAAATTGTAAAGCGACTTTGAGCGTCTGGAAAAGCGCTATATAAGACTAATGCATTATTATTATTATAATGTAATAGGACACCAGACTCTTAGAGTTATGTCTTATTACTGTATGTACCTGTCACCATGTGGAGGAGAATGACCCCAAAAGTTTTACAACAGAAATTTAATGGAAACTCCAAGTAGATCCCAAAAACAGGGAATATCCAAGACTGGAACAGGCAGAACAACGAGATACAGACTAGGACACCACGAGAACACGACCATAATATGACAATGCACCGACAAAGGACAAGGGAAAACACAGGGGTATAAATACACACACAAGGGAAACGGGGAACAGGGGAAACACATTAGGGAGGGACAGGTAATCAAGGGAGGAAGGCAAAGCAAAATGACACAGACACGGACCAAGAATGTCAAAATAAAACACACAAGCCAGAAACACAAAACCAAAACAGGGGAAACAAGACAAAAACTCTAATAAAAATAACTAACTAAATAACTAAACCCACACCATGACAGTACCTACACATTACTAATACATATTATTATAGGGCTCTTCACAGTGCAAGTAGAAACGCTCCATTGACTTGAATGTGATTTCCCAACGTTCTACCGGTCATTATTTTCTCATAATACGTTTGTTAAGTGGTGACGTCACAGCTCTACTTCCGGGTCCGGCAGATGTGGGAGAAACATAAGAAAAACTCTTAAAAACAACATCAATATTTCTGAAACTCAACAGAGAGTTACTGAAGCTACTTATTTCTCAGACTCATTAGCCAAACATTCCGCACCTGCTGCTAAAAAAGTATTATTTACTAAAGTCGCTACTTACGGGTTTAGCGTAGCTGCTGCGCCGTTAGCATTTTTCTCCGCTAACCCGGATGTAGTGATTTTGGTAAATGTTACTTTTATAGCAGTAGGTGCAGCATGTTTGGCTAATGGGCCTGATAAATAAGTATGTTCAGTAACTCTCTGTTGAGTTTCAGAAATATTGATTGTGGTATTAAAGAGTTTTTTGTAGTTTCTCGCACATCTGTGGACCCGGAAGTAAAAAATTAACGACCGCTGCCAATGGCAACGGAGTTGGTGCTTGTAATACAGGTCTTTCATATCACTCTGTAGTAGAGACATTATCTCTGTCTCCGTCCATAAGAGAGGAGTTGGGGGAATTGCTCGTGAAGTTAACGGAACAGGCCTCGTTTTTCCAGACTGTGATCTGTTCTTACCTGAGCTTAGACGAGTTGATGCAGATCTGTCTGGTCTTTACGCGTGCGCTCAGTCACACAAAACGACCAAGATGTTGTTAGCATTTGGCCTCTCCCAGCATATTCCTATAGCTCTAAGTGTGAAGTTATGATCACGCTCTTCCACGGGCACAAAGACCAGACAGGTGCGTATCAACCCACCTGTCTGGTCTTTCTATCAGTGTGGAGTCTTCTGGGGCGACTAAAGTGCAGATGTTGTTAAAGAGTGGAATGAAAAGCTCATTTGGAGAAAACGGCCTTTGATTCGACCATTTCCCAAATAATCTACAGAGAAATTTTGAATCAGCGCGACATTTCAACGGTTTCTGCGTCTGGCCTGAACTGAAGCCGATCCAATGTGTTTAAAATAAATCAAATGTAAAAAGTGCCGGAGCTTTGACTCTGTTTAAATGTGGAAAAGCCTCAAACACATTTGTCAACCTGTGACATAAAAGCTTCGAATTATCAATGCTGCTAATCAATAATTGTATTTTGAATATGGGGTAGGCACTTATAAGCTTTCTTGCTTCGGCCTACTCCTTTTGAGCACACGCGTAAAGACCAGACAGGTACGCATCAACTCGTCTAAGCTCAGGTAAGAACAGATCTCAGTATGAAAAACACTGTTCCTTTAAAGGCGGGGTTAAGAGGTTCATCTAATCTAATTTTATGTTTTGTTTTTCTAAACAGGAAGTGAAGCTTGAAACACAAGGCGGTGTTATATTGAAAGAGTAAAATATAATATTTCTCAGTCATATCTGATTAGATAGAAACTGGTTACATATATACAGTACAATACAATACAGTGGTCCCTCGTTTATCGCGAGGCTCACGTTCTAAAAATAACCCACAGTAGTCCAAATCCATGAAGTAGTCAGCTTTATTTTTTTACAATTAATACATATGTTTTAAGGCTGTAAAACCCCTCACACTTTAAACACTTTCTCGTTCACACGGGTTCTCCTGATGCCTGGGGTCACCGTGTGATTTTTAGATTCACATTACAGACGTGGGAAACATCGTGAGCTGCTCTCGTCTGTGCGCTTGTTCAAACTAAGAGACGTCGTAGCAGTTTCAGGTTCAGAAGGCGAGTGTTTAGCCACATGCTAGCGGTGTTTATTTCCGTAGAAAAGTTCAGAGAAAGTAAAGTCGGAGTCGGACCCGCTCATGCCCGGCCTGTGTTGCTGTGACTCTGCAGCGAGAGGAGGCTCATTCTGGGACGAGCCAATCAAGACGCAGAACACATTGAGCGTATGGCGTTCATACGCTGTAAAAAAGCTGCAAAATTGTACTAAAAATAAATCAGCGAGTCTGCGAAAGGTGAACCGCGTTATAGGGAGGGACCACCGTATTACTGTTAATCACTGAGCTGAGATCTGGGAATAAACTAGGCCAGAAACAAACCATTACAGCAAACATTCAGAATCCTTTTATCGAGAGGGAAACACAGGGTTTATACAGGACAGCGACATGTCAAACTTAATGATTATTTATGCCCAAATACTATGTTTTTAACATAATGCTGAAAAGAATCTGCACGTATTTTGAATTATTTAAACCAGGGCCGGTTTAGGGCATGCTGTTGCTAGCATTAGCTTGTTGCCACTAGCATTAGCTTGTTGCCGCTAGCATTAGCATGCTGCTTCTAACATTAGCATGCTTCAGTAGGTACTAATGATGCGGGGTCCGCGGATTTGGTCGGATCGGGTACCTCAAAAATACGGCAAACTTCGGGTGCGGGTGGGTCGGGTTACTACAAAGCGCACTTTTTTTTTTCCTTACATTGTTGGCTTACAACATACAGTGCGTTCTTATCCATAAATGCCACACAGTCGGCTGTGTTTTGTTGAATGTTTAGTTTTATGGGGTAAACGTATCATTAGCATGTTTTGTTTATGCCGCCTGGCCTATCGCTGCTGTATGACTTTACTCACCGCTACAAATGCGGCGGCACAACAGCAGTGCCCAAGCACATACGACACGCACATGTGGTGAAAATAATGCATCAGCAAGAAGCAAGGCAAAACTAAAATACAGCATCTTACTAACCTGAGGAGAGTGACTTCTTGTATTTATAATTATTTAACAGAGTAATTTCATTTTTAACCACCAGTCGATTTACAAGTACCAGTATCGGGTATCAGAGCATCCCTATTTTTCTGTTTAGACATTTCTTTCCATTGATTTGTATCAATTATGACACTCACATTATGACATCATCAAATCCTACAAGAGGAACACAACCTACAGTCTGACCTCCTACATGACATTATCATGATGCTGGTTTAGTCCTGGTTTAGTCCTGGTTTAGACCTGGTTTAGTCCTGGTTTAGACCTGGTTTAGACCTGGTTCAGACCTGGTTCAGAAGGTCGTATTCCGGCTCCATTTCCTCCAGACGCAGCTCCTCATAAACAGCCTCAGGTTGATTCTCTTGCCGTATGTTTTCATATCCTCCCTGAAATAAATAATACAGAAAGTCCAACAGAACCAACATGAATAAATTGTGTTAAAGTAAGTAAGAAAGTAATCTTTATTTGTATAGCACCTTCCACAGACAAAGGCCACAAAGTGCTTGACAACAGTTAAAAATCAGAAATTACATACAATATAAAAAAAGGGTCAAAAACAACACAAATCATATCAGCCCAAAAGTAGCTCATTAAAAGCTTGAACGAATAAATGTGTCTGAAGATTGCAAGTAATGAAGGTAACTGTAATGAAGCTACCATTTGAACGAGTTCAGGATCCTGACGTCCTCCGGCTCCGGGGCCACGGTCTGTGAGACACACACTCGTCAGACACTTCACCTGGACATACGTCTGAGGACATGAGGACATGAGGACATGAGGACATGAGGACATGAGGACATGAGGACACTGCAGATACTTACCGGTGCCAGCGCGTCTCTTGCAGCAGATGACCAGAATGCTTGCTGTGGTGATGAGGGCCACACAGACGAGGAATAGGACCAGCACTAGGATCAGGATCAGGACCAGGGTCAGGTTCAGGGTCTGTGGAGGTTCTGCTGAGGTCTGTGGAGGTTCTGCTGAGGTCTGTGGAGGTTCTGCTGTGGACAGAGACAGGACTGAGCTCGGGGACAGAGACGAGGCGACTGTAACTGACTAGTCATTCCCGGAGCTTCCTGTGGGGGCCCCAGATGGACGCACTGCCTCTGGGACACCACCGGGGGGCGCTGCAGCTGAGGAACACACATCAGAGACTCACATTTACTAGGGATGCACGTTTTCTTATTTTTCCTTTAAAGAGGGGGGTATTCTGCTTTTTTCAATCACATAGCACCAGTCTATAGCATACTACAATGATGACGTAACCTTCTGTTGGTCTGTATATGCAGTAAATTAAAATAACTGCCTTGAATAAATTGCTCTCTCAAAATGGCTGTACTGAACGTCTTGAAATAGGCCTCTGTCTCTTTAAGAAGCTTTCCGACACGCCCCCTTCAGCACACTGCTGTGGCATCTAAACAACACTACTGTGCGGGGAGGGGGCTCTGCTGAGCTGAGGAGCAGTGGTTGGTGGCTTGGCTGGTGACGAAAGGTCCAGAGGCGTCTCCAGGAGGTGGGGGCGTTCCTAGGAGGACTGAGGCATAGCTACACCTAAAATGGCTGCCGTCTAAGTTTTTTACTGATTACTCAAAATATGTGAATGAGCCAAGGCAACACTCCAGGCATGTGTTTAATGAGGGAATGACATAATAACATGATATAAAGC
>VHKM01000332.1:0-117500 GCA_007210695.1 Neogobius melanostomus | reverse complement strand
GCATGGTGGCCTTTACTTACCTACGAGTGCGTCAGGACGCTCCAGGATCAATTGGTATTGTATTGTTTCTCTGGTGAGAGGCTGCCGTCAGAAGAGAAAACTTCCAAATGAGAGTAAAGACTCGGCATACTGACTACTACATACAGGCCGCTGGGTCACCAGATTTAAATACTCACAAATATCATCTGTTTCTTCCACATAAAAAATTAGCATAATGACCTTGAAGCTTGATAAGTTACTCTTTCCCCCACTCTGCTTCCTGTTAAAACATATGGTTAACCTGTTATCTGCCAGCTTTAGGGTTTTAGGTTTCAAGTTTAGGGTTAGAGTTAACAATTATGCAATTATCCAAATCTCCAAACGAAAAGAGAGAGGGATTTCTACGAGCCTATATGCCAGTGTTCAATGAAGGTACTTGAGTCATCTTCTGTACTCGGTAGTTGAGTTGAAACGTTCGCTCTCATCCAAAAGGCTTCGTCAGCGACGAAATCCGCTCAGAGCCACAGCTTAGATAAGGACCATGGGAGAGGAGGTGGGTTGGCCCGGCTTTACTCCCCTCTAATCACAGCTACTCTCACCTGTGGGTAACACCTTTTGAACGTAGGGCGTCTCTAAACAGTATCGGTCAGTCCTGTCCTATTGAGCTGAATCACTGCTA
This sequence comes from Neogobius melanostomus, assembly GCA_007210695.1. Classification (NCBI taxonomy): domain Eukaryota; kingdom Metazoa; phylum Chordata; class Actinopteri; order Gobiiformes; family Gobiidae; genus Neogobius; species Neogobius melanostomus. The sequence continues at coordinate 116,842 of VHKM01000332.1, read as the reverse complement.
ATTCCTGCTATTGGAGATTGGAGTAAAGTGACGGGAGATTAAAATCTGAGTCCACCCATTCACCGGTTCATGAGGCGATTTTCTTTCTTGACAAAAATAGCTTCTTTTACTCCTCTTTCAAACCAACGTTCTTCTTTAGCTAAAATGTTGACCCCCGTCCTCAAAGGAGTGGTTGGAGTTTTTGAGGTGGAGGTGCACCGCCGACTGGGGGCCGCTGAAGAAGGAGCTCTTTCTAACCTACTCTGGAGTCTGGACACCTGTTCTTTTTTTCTAACGATAATGGAACAGGACTTTATTCAACCTTCCTAAAGAAGAGGCCACTCGCCAGAAGTTGGAATTTCTCTCTGGGATTCAGCGACTTTATCAGCCAGAATAGTGTTTGTCTGTGACTCTCACTGATGGATGTTTGGTGAACCTTGGCCAGAATCAAAGTGGATTAATTTTTATAACCAACGCGATCCATAACGTAAACACCAGAGCGGTGAGTAAATCAAAACACGTATTAGCATGTGTGTTAGCGTGTGTGTTAGCGTGTGTGTTAGCATGTGGTTAGCGTGTGTGTTAGCGTGTGTGTTAGCATGTGTGTTAGCGTGTGTGTTAGCATGTGGTTAGCGTGTGTGTTAGCGTGTGTGTTAGCATGTGTGTTAGCGTGTGTGTTAGCATGTGTGTTAGCGTGTGTGTTAGCGTGGTGTGTTTAGCGTGTGTGTTAGCATGTGTGTTAGCGTGTGTGTTAGCTGTGTGTTAGCGTGTGTGTTAGCGTGTGTGTTAGCATGTGTGTTAGCGTGTGTGTTAGCATGTGTGTTAGCGTGTGTTTTAGCGTGTGTGTTAGCGTGTGTGTTAGCGGTGTGTTGTTAGCCATTTATGAAGCTGTGTTGCACATGTCAACTCCTTATAACTGCATCGTGAAGTACTTCACCTTTTGCTGTGATATATATATTTCTACTACTGCTAAAGTTGTATGAGCGGAGAGAGGGGGCGGAGTAACTGAATCCAAGCCTTTTGTCTTCCGGGTTGGAAAAATACCTCCAGAAAATACTTATATTTATCACAAAAATTAGTGCTCCATAGTGATAGAGGTACAATATATCATATAAATGCCTATACTTTACTTTGACTAAAATAGCATGATACAGATCCTTTAAAGCAGGTATGGGCAAACTTTTTGATGCAAGGGCCACATTGGGTTTTCGAACTCGCCGGACCAGTTTCAAACAAGTACAACTCTCAGTTTGACTGTAATGACACGTTACAAAAGTGCAACAAATTGCAGCAGTTATGTAATATATGAAATATTGATATTGTTCACCCTTTAAACCAGGGGTGTCAAACTCATTTGGGTCGTTGGGCCAAAATCCAGTTTCCTCGGTGGGTCGCAGGTCACATATAATGTAAACAGGAAAATACTATTTTCCAATAAATGAATAATAATGAGCTGTGATTTTAAAATAGTGCTGATTTGGTCAAAAGCCTGACAGGACTGTAATAAACAATAATGGCTTACACTTGTATTGCGCTTTACAAGCCTGTGTGACAAGTTTCTCAAAGTCATCTGTAGTCATTATACTGTAGTCATTATTGATTCACTCCACACTCTGTGGTGGTAAGCTACTATTGTAGCCACAGCCGCCCTGGGGTAAACTGGCCATTTACCACTTGGTTATAATGTGTTACCCTGATCTCTTGTTATGTCAGTGCCCTCTACTGGACACGTGTGAAATTCTTTCTTTTTTTTTCATTAATGTTGTCCCCTATTGGCTGGAATGAGCACACATAACTCCCCACAGGAATGGGCTAGAGACTTACTTTATTTTTTGACATACTCAGGAATGTCAGGAATTTGTGCTCTACAAGTCAGGGGCCAGGATTAAATCATCCCACGGGCCGTATTTGGCCCGCGGGCCATAGTTTACCCACCTCTGCTTTAAAGCCTTTGGGCCTGGAATAGAACAACTGTGAGAGTCCATTATTAATGAAAAACATTTCTAGCGGCCCAAACGTACTGCAGCCCACCGGTAAACGTCCTGACTCTCCTATATACTCAGCTCACCTTTGTACAGGCAGTTTATTATAAAAAGGAACTTTAAAACTGTGGGATCACTGAGTGAATGAATGATTAGTAACACTCACTGTCTGTGACTTCAATCCTAAAGTCAGAGGAATAACTGCTAAAAAAGCTGACCCCGGAGCACTGGTATCGTCCCGAGTCGTTCAGAGTGAGGTTGGAGATGGTCACATGGATGAAATCCAGTGGTGGAGAGCCTTTCTTCTCATGTTTAATGTTGTATCTGCCATTGTCTGTTCGCTTCCTGACGTCTGCACCAAGATGTCCTGCTGCTCACAATCATTCTTACAAAACACCTTTCGAATCATGGGTAGTATTATGTCGAACGAACACCTGACCGTCACCGCTTCCCCTTCATGCGCCGTATAAACAATAGGATCAGTGACTGTGGGGCGGGCGTCCCACAGAACTGCAGAAAAACCACATAACCGAGTCAGAACAAGTCAAATAAATGAGTTTAGTTCAGTTTGATTGAGTTCTCACCAAGCCACAGCAGCCACAGCCTCCAGGTCCTCATGATGAGGAGCCGACTGACAAATGAAGCAACTCTCGCACAGTTTGGTCCTGTCAGATTGTGATCAGTGTCACAGACCTGAAGAGGAAACTAGACCAGTGACAGTCGTGCCAGAGTGACACCTTTAAGATCCATTATCTACAGGCCCATCTGTCATCCGAGGTGGACATGAGCACGACAGACCACCACACTTTTATTCTTTGGCTTTATTCTCTTTATTCTTATTTATATCTTTATTTTTAAACAGTAACAGTAAAGATGTAACATGCACCAAACTCCACACCTGTGAGGCAGTTGAACTATGTTGTGCAAATTTCCTGCAGTAAGAGGAGATACTGATCACTTCCTGTCGACTGTGGTTGTGTTTCTGCTGAACGCTGATGTCCAAACACTCTTCAGTTTGATCCTCGTTATAAACGTGATGTTTGTGGTTTTGTTTAATGCACTCCTGATGTTAAGCCCTTCCTTTTGAAGACACAGTGTATGTTTTTGTGTTGAAGAGGGCAGAAGGGTCTGAATGCAGCCCATGGAGAGTCACGTGATCAGAGGAGCTCCTCTTCTCCAGAGGAAATGACGTCAATGAAAGGATCTCTATAAGACGACTTTAGTAAACTCGACTACACTTAAGGTTAGGTTTAGGCTAGTTTGGATTAGTTTAAACCTTGTCCTGTGGATGTGATGTCATTTCCTGTGGAGAAGTGGAGCTCATGTGCCCCTCCATCGGCTGCATAGATATTATGTATAAGAGTTAAACTGTATTCAGACCCATTCATGGTTCATGTTTTTGTGAAATGAACATGGTGGACCTTACTCCAACTGCACTTGTTCCTTAAAGGCAGGGCAGAGCAGCTACGAGCCTCCACAGTGCTCCAGGGCCTTTCAATCAAAACTCAGCTTCAACATTTAACTTTTTATTTCTCCAGAACAAAAAACAGTGTGGTTAAAATTATGATATCCAGAGGACCCAGCCCGGCGGCGTCGCCCTCACCCATTGGTCCAGACCCGATCTTAGCCTATCAACACACAGGTTTGTAGCGTGGCGTGGTTGTGTCTGTTATATCCCATTCGTCCCATTGCGAGCAGCTGGAATAGTGTTTTCCAGTTATCGAATGTGACGCCACAATGTTTTACTCAATAAAGCAGTAGATGATGATTTAGCTTTAAGCAAATGACTACCTCTTTGTTTATGAAAAAGATGTACAAAAACAACAGGCGTAAAAACTGGTCCTTGCGGAACACCTTTACATTCATATTATTGTTATTAGGATGTGGATATCTAAGGACCATGGTTTTTGAGTTCTTAATAAAGTCTTTATAATTAATAAAGTCTTAATACCCCGTTTGTTTTTGCTATTGTGCCGGGGCTTGCTTCCAATTCCTCAACTTGTATCACGTGATCCCTGTTTTCTGCATGAATAGTGCTCGATATTCGGCTCGGGGGGGGGGGGGGGGACACAGACTAGGGTTAGGCCCAGGGATATCGTGAAGCTTAAAGGTGCATGAAGTAAGAAAGTATGAAGTTTGGGAAAAAGTTGATATTAGAGCGTATTTTACCTTTCAGTGACCCATCCATCACAGTGGCCTCTGGGATGCTCCTCGGCTCCAGGACCAATTGTTTTTAGGGTTTCTGGTAAGTTTTCACTGCTGATGGAACTGGCTCCATGGTTACATATACATTTCATCCAGAAAGCCTACCAGAAACACTAAAAAACCTTAACCCTGCACTAATATCAACCCTTTTCTCCCCATAAAAGGATAATGCACCTTTAAGATTAGGGTTAATTATATTTTGTGACAAACCTTCAACCTCGTCAGGAAGCAAAGCAAGTGTTACCAAGTTATATTAACTTCTTAACCAAGCATATTATCTTCCAGTTCAACTTTACCCAAATCTATAGGTCAGTATGAGGCCTCATTTGAAAGCTAAGACCTACAAACTGATCTAAGATTTTTCCGTGCGTTGTCACTTTTTCATCATATTTTTTGTGCTTTTTTGTAATATTTTTGGTTGCGATTTTGTTGCTTTTTCATCACTTTTTGTCTCCTGTTTTTTTCATTTACATTTCAATTTTTGTCGCTATTTTGACTTTTTTCCAAGAAGCTTTTAGACGAACTGGAGAAAATGTGCTTGGTTTAGGCGGGTTTAAGAGGTTAATATATTAATTGTCGAATTAAGAGCAAGTTACAGCACAATATCGTAAATTTATAATTATTATTATTATTATTATTATTATTATTATTATTATATTTGCAATAAAATTATTATTATTAAATGTTCAGTTTTATTTGTGAAGCGGAAGCAGCTGAACCTTGTTTCCGGTGTCTGCTCTGAGCCGTTTGTGCTTTAGCTCGAACAAAAACCGAAGCTCTAACGGCTCCTTTCCGCCGCCGGGGCCCGAGTTTCGGCTCTGAATCCTGGGTCAGGGCTGCGTTCGGAGTCCCTCTCTCGGTCCCGTGTGTTTTAACCAGAGACACGGAGGAAAAAAAGCACAGCCACACCCTGTAAATAAAGCTAATGCCCCCCGTTAGCGCTGCGGCTAGCTCAGGCTAACGGGCTAACGCTAGGCTAACGGCGGCTGTTTTCGGTGGGATTCCGGCCGTGTTTTCCTGCGGCGGTGAAGGACCAAGGGCCTGCCGACATGGGGACGCCGTGAGCGGACGGACAGCTCCAGGGAGACCCGGGGATGTGGACGGGAGCTGTTAGCTTCGCCGCTAAAGCCTAGTTGTTTTTCGGGACCCACAATAAGCCGCGGTAAGTGCAGCGAAACTCTCTCCAACCGCTGGAGGAAGGAGCCCGTGTTTGTGGATAATAGTTTATGGATGTCCTATGCAGTTGTCCCTCTTCGGGATGCACCGCTGGGACATTGTCCTTTGTCCTCCTGTCCCAAAGAAAGGAGAGAGGGTCCTACTTTTCTCTGGAGCAATTGTAGGGAAAGTGAAATTTGTTTGGCATTAATCTGCTTATTCCTGCTTGAGATGCTCAGTATGTGGTTGTTCTTGACCTGCCTCTTTGGGCTTAACTATTCACTTTACAAAACGACATTATTGTTTATACCGTGAGGTTGTTTTTGGAAAGTTATGCGTGTAAAAAGTGTGTTATTGGACCAACAGCTGTGAAACATAAATGTCTAGACTCAGAGATGGTTGGCCTAGTTATTATCAAAGCTTCCTCTTATGACTGCTTTATGAACTAAACCTGCCTGATGTGAGGTTGAATACTGATATTGATGTTTTGCTAAACCTTTTCACTCCATTATCTTTGAATTTGTAAGCAAAGTGCGTCAAAAAAAGTCTTGGATTAGGACAAATGCAGAAAATCCGGACGGGAACTGCAGTTTTGCATCATTTGAAGCTTCCATGTGTGTGTGCTGCATCATAATAATCATAATTGAACGGCCCTAGTGTGGACTGATTGATGTACCATGAATTATATCTGATTTTTAAAGATTTGTAGAGTTTGATGTTCCTTTTAGGATCAGTGCAAATGGTCCAAAAGTTTTTCTCCGTCAGCTGCGTCTCGATGTTAAGCGCTGAAAATGATTCTTCAAAGAGAAAGATTTGCGATATATGTTTAAATAACTTCAGAAGCTCAGTAACGATCTAATATGGACTGGACTGGTCTTTCTTCAGAAGCTTTGTCATGCTCTAGTAATAATATTCCAGTCAAATGTCAGTCTGGTTCAACACCACCAGACGTTTTAGATCGTCATGTTATAATTTGAGTCTAAGCAGGGGGCCATACAGCTCAGTGGGAGAGACACCGTTTTGGAAAGAAATGTCCAAATGTTTTCCCTGATCATCATTGTTTGTAAGTGACTGAATTCACTGATCTGCCTCACTCGTCTTATGACTGAAAGTCCTCTCATCGTTCTAGGGATGTCAAGATGAACCGGTTTTACGATTACCAGGATTATAAAAGGACGCGGAAATCAGCTGTTCAAAAGAGTCTCCTTAGTCATTTGTAAACACGTTTCATTCTCTGTTCATCAAACATCTGACAAATAATTAAGCAGCAGCAGAACTTTAGAGAACAGGAAACATAGCCTAGACTGTGGCCTAATAATATATAGTCAAATAATGATGATCATTATGGTCATTATAAAGAAGTAAAGTTGACATTGTTTTGTATTATTCAGTGTAGGCCTATTTATTTCAATGCAAAACAATCTTAAAGCATTTTTCATTTTTAGAAACAGTGAATGTTTACAAGTTCAAGTATTAAAAAGCTTTTTAAAGACAAAAACTAAAAATATCAGTTCTTTCCTTTCATTCGGTCGATAATCGTGAATAATCATAAAATCGCAATATTTCTCTCACAATAATCGTGACACAAAAAATTGAAATCGTGACAGCCCTACATCGTTCTGAATATCGTCTCCACTTTTGGATGCCTTTGGAGACAGTCATGTGACCTCAGTTCATCTGTGCTGAGAGAGAAGACCCTGGACTCTGGGACAGTGTTTTCACGTGGAAAGGTCCAGCCGTTACAGAGACATTAACCAGAAACCAAGTCAGATATTCCGTAGTTACTTATAGAGCTGGGTACTGTTAATAATGAAAGTATAAAGAAGAAAAGTACAAAAAGAAATATAAATCTTTATATTCAAGTTTTGACGCTGTTGCTCATCAACATTTTAAAGAGAGAAAAGTGGGGGAAAAACTGGGAAAATTGGGGAAATTTCGTGAAAACATATTGAAAATTTTAGGCGGAAAAACAGAAAAATGTGTTACAAATGTGGGAAATAATAAGAAAACATTGGAAAGTGTTTATTCTGCCCTTTTGTCGTTAAAGGAAGTTTCTTGGTTATTTAACTTTCAAACAAATGATTCAAATGTAAAAGAAGAAATGTTAGGAAAAGAATTGAATTAATATTAATAATCTGTTTTTATGGTTCAATATGACAAACGATTTAGCGTATCGAATAAAGTATCGTTCAGGTATCGGTATCGAAAACTAAGTATCGTTAAAGTACTAGTATCAACTAGGGCTGTCACGATTTCAATGTTTTGAGTCACGATTATTGTGAGAGAAAATATTGCGATTTTTCGATTATTCACGATTATCGACCGAATGAAAAGAAATAACTGATATTTTAGTTTTTGTCTTTAAAAAGCTTTTTAATACTTGAACTTGTAAACATTCACCGTTTCTAAAAATGAAAAATGCTTTAAGATTGTTTTGCATTAAAATAAATAGGCCTACATTGAATAATACAAAACAATGTCGACTTTACTTCTTTATAATGACCATAATGACCATAATTATTTGACTATATATTATTAGGCCACAGTCTAGGCTGGGTTTCCTGTTTTCTAAAGTTCTGCTGCTGCTTCATTATGTGTCAGATGTTTTGATGACAGAGAATGAAACGTGTTTACAAAATGACTAAGGAGACTCTTTTGAACAGCTGATTTCCACATGTGCGCGGTTTCACTTTCCTTTCTGTTACGCTGAAGCAGAGCGGAGCGCGTTAGCTTTTTCTTTACATCCTGAGCCAGTTGTGGCTATTTCCCAACATCTGGACAACTTTTTATGGAATTCTGCAGTTCGTTACCTTGACCTGGACATTTACAGCGAAGGATTATCTCCAAGATGTTGTTTATATTCCACGTAGCCGATATCAGGGTTTGCATAACGGATGTTCCATCGACAACAACAACGCCTTGGTCATGTTTTGGATCCTAAAGACGTCCCACTCTGCTGACTTCAATCGTTTTTGGGTGGATACAACACTGGAGGAGAGCGTCCTTCTGCCTCGCTCAACTGTTTATGGCCTGGAGCGGCTCGTACGTCAGCGTGAAACATTTCCGTAAACCGTGGCTTCTGAAATTCTTACGGATAACCAACCGTGTCCTTTTATAATCGTGGTAATCGTAAAAACTGGTTCATCTTAACATCCCTAGTATCAACATTTCTTTTAACGGTACCCAGCCCTAGTGACTTACCACATTAGAATTATTAAATGCACTAATTCAATTCAAAATCCTATTCTGTTTACAATGCTGTGACGTCATGTTCATAAAGCTGCGGTGTATTCGCGGTCGGTGTAAGTGATGTAGGAAGTGTGTTTTTGCGGAGAGGCCTCAGGAAGCGAGGGATTATGGAGAATGTAGGGCAGAAACTGCGCGCGGCCAGACGCTTTATCCTCCGCGTCTCACTAACCTCATTTCACCCAAAACACAGGCCTGGACCAGGACTCCCCCAAGGACGAGACCTGGGCTTCCTTTTGTCCACAGCAGAAGTGTTAAACGCTTGTGTTCGAGGTGACAGAACACAAACTGTTTAATGCAGAGAGTTCCGTCTCCCACGGTCTCCACGGTCTCCCACGGTCTCACCGTCTCCCACGGCCTGGTTTAGCCCTCCTTCACCCTGGCTTAGCCCTCCTTCAGCCCTGGCTTAGCCCTCCTTCAGCCCTGGTTTAGCCCTCCTTCAGCCTGGTTTAGCCCTCCTTCAGCCTGGGTTTAGCCCCTCCTTCAGCCTGGCTTAGCCCTCTTCAGCCTGGCCCTCCTTCAGCCCTGGTTTAGCCCTCCTTCAGCCTGGTTGGCCCTCCTTCAGCCCTGGTTTAGCCCTCCTTCAGCCCTGGCTTTTGGCCCTCCTTCAGCCTGGGTTTGCCCTCCTATCAGCCAGGTTTAGCCCTCCTTCAGACCTGGTTTAAGCCCTCCTTCAGCTGCTTAGCCCTCCTTCCAGCCGACCTGGCTTAGCCCTCCTTCAGCCTGGTTTAGCCTCCTTCAGCCCTGGTTTAGCCCTCCTTCAGCCTGGTTTGCCCTCCTTCAGCCCTGGGTTTAGCCCTCCTTCAGCCCTGGTTTAGCCTCCTCAGGCCCATGGTTAGCCTCCTCAGCCCTGGCTTAGGCCCTCCTTCAGCCGCTGGCTAGACTCCTTCAGCCCTAGGCTTTAGCCCCTCCTTCAGCCCTGGCTTAGCCCTCCTTCAGCCCTGGTTTAGCCCTCCTTCAGCCCTGGGTTTAGCCCTCCTGTCAGCCCTGGCCTTAGCCCTCCTTCAGCCCTGGGTTTAGCCTCCCTGTCCCACCCCACCAACCCCCTTCACCTGGTTGCCTCCTTCAGCCCTGTTTAGCCCTGCCCATCTCCTGGCTTAGCCCTCCTTCAGTCCTGGCTTAGCCCTCCTTCAGTCCTGGCTTAGCCCTCCTTCAGCCCTGGCTTAGCCCTCCTTCAGCCCTGGCTTAGCCCTCCTTCAGCCCTGGTTAGCCCTCCTTCAGCCCTGGTTTTAGCACCTCCTTTCACCTGGCTAGCCCCTTCAGCCCTGGCTTAGCCCTCCTTCAGCCCTGGCTTTAGCCCCTCCCCTGTCCAGCCCTGGCTTAGCCCTCCTTCAGCCCTGGCTTAGCCCTCCTTCAGCTGGCTTAGCCCTCCTTCAGCCCTGGTTTAGCCCTCCTCCTCAGCCCTGGTTTAGCCCTCCTTCTTGCAGCCCTGGTTTGGCCCTCCTTCAGTCCTGAGGGCTATTTCATAAAGCTGGCTTACTCTGAGTCTGGCTCAGTTACTATGGAATATAGTCAGAGAACTTAGCCTGCTAAGAGTAGACTGAGCACAAGCTATGTTTCTTCTTCGTGGAATCCAGCACCATGGGCAATGTAAATGACACAAGCAGGGTATTAGCGCCATCATCTGGCCAAATGTATGTTGGCCTCAAAAATGTGAAAAAGAAAACATGACATCACAAAATCAATTACTTTATGCCAGTGGGTCCCAAAATGGGGTCCGGGGCCCCTTGGAGGGCCTTGGAGACACTATAGGGAGGCCCCAAAAAGCTCGTCTAGAAAACAAGTACATTGAAAAATATTTTAAAAGGAAAAATATATTTATTTGCTAAAATGTATTACTTGAAACCAGTTTAAACTCCACTCATTGCTACCTTTTTATGTAATTTTAGCTTTAAAACAATAAGAAAATTATAATGAATAGGATAAATTATTTTCAATTGGGGCCCCGAGAAAATTTTGGATCGACAAGGGGGCTGCGATGTTCCAGACTTTGGGAATGGCTGCTTTATGCAATAAATTATAAATATACACCAACATTGTCTTTGTCTCTCATCTGTGAAATACAAAGTTGTCTGACACATTAATGACATTATGTGTCATCAAAAAGCTTTTCCAATAAAGGACCCACAGGACCAGGGCTTCATTTGTAAATGAGTAGTTTCAGGAACACTTTTGGTCTGATGTGATGGATTCAGGGAACAGGCCAAAACATTTGCCGGAACACTCTCATTAAACACCATTATATCAGATCAAATCTTTGCTGGATCCTTTACCCTGAAAAACTGAAAATTGGGGGAATGTGTTCCCCCAAACGGGCACTGCACAGGCTCCGCCCTCATGACCGTGTCCTGTGTCAACAGTGTTTTCTTTTTCTTCTATCATGTGTTTAAATTCCTGGGAAAATAGAAAAGTGTTTAAATTCATAAGCGCCAATTTATGTTCTTCCCAGTGGGTGCCCAGTCCAAAAAAAATAATAAGTCAAGGCTGAGATTGATCTCACAGCCTTATGGATGGGAGCCCTGCGCTCTACCTATGGAGCTAACGTAGCGGATCAAAGCTGGCGGCCTGTGAAGTTTGCTGCACGTTTACGCTTGGCCATGATTTCTCAGTGAACTCTGTGATCGTTAGTGTGGTCTGTTTATGTACATGGCAGGTGCTAATTAGTTGAACCTGTCTTAAATTAGTGAGATTAGCCGAGCTCGGTGTCCCTTTGGTGAAACCCAGTAATCGCAGCTTCAATTGTTGTGCCTCAGGTAAGCCAGGATTTGGAGCCTAAGCTGAGCTTTACTGAGCGAGTTTTATGAAATAGCCCTCTGGTTTAGCCCTCCTTAAGCCCTGGTTTAGCCCTCCTTAGCCCTGGTTTAGCCTGGGTTTAGCCTGGTTTAGCCCTGGGTTTAGCCCTCCTTAAGCCTGGTTTAGCCCTGGGTTTAGCCCTCCTTAAGCCCTGGTTTAGCCCTGGGTTTAGCCCTCCTTAAGCCCTGGTTTAGCCCTGGGTTTAGCCCTCCTTCAGCCCTGGTTTAGCCCTGGGTTTAGCCCCTCCTTCAGCCCTGGTTTAGCCCTGGGTTCAGCCCTCCTTAAGCCCTGGTTTAGCCCTGGGTTTAGCCCTCCTTCAGCCCTGGTTTAGCCCTGGGTTTAGCCCTCCTTAAGCCCTGGTTTAGCCCTGGGTTTAGCCCTCCTTCAGCCCTGGTTTAGCCCTGGGTTCAGCCCTCCTTAAGCCCTGGTTTAGCCCTGGGTTTAGCCCTCCTTCAGCCCTGGTTTAGCCCTGGGTTTAGCCCTCCTTCAGCCCTGGTTTAGCCCTGGGTTCAGCCCTCCTTAAGCCCTGGTTTAGCCCCGGGTTTAGCCCTCCTTAAGCCCTGGTTTAGCCCTCCTTAAGCCCTGGTTAGCCTGGGTTTAGCCCTGGTTTAGCCTGGGTTTAGCCCTCCTTAGCCCTGGTTTAGCCCTGGGTTTAGCCCTCCTTCAGCCCTGGTTTAGCCCTGGTTTAGCCCTCCTTAGCCCTGGTTTAGCCCTGGGTTTAGCCCTCCTTAAGCCCTGGTTTAGCCCTGGGTTTAGCCCTCCTTAAGCCCTGGTTTAGCCCTGGGTTTAGCCCTGGTTTAGCCCTGGGTTTAGCCCTCCTTAAGCCCTGGTTTAGCCCTGGGTTTAGCCCTGGTTTAGCCCTGGGTTTAGCCCTGGGTTAGCCCTGGTTTAGCCCTGGGTTTAGCCCTGGTTTAGCCCTGGGTTTAGCCCTCTTAAGCCTGGTTTAGCCCTGGGTTTAGCCCTCCTTAAGCCCTGGTTTAGCCCTGGGTTTAGCCCTCCTTAAGCCCTGGTTTAGCCCTGGGTTTAGCCCTCCTTAAGCCCTGGTTTAGCCCTGGGTTTAGCCCTCCTTAAGCCCTGGTTTAGCCCTGGTTTAGCCCTCCTTAAGCCCTGGTTTAGCCCTGGGTTTAGCCCTGGTTTAGCCCTGGTTAGCCCTGGTAGCCTTCCTTTAGCCTTTTACTGGTTTTTTTCCCTGGTTTATGGTTTTTTTCCCTGGGTTTAGCCCTCTTAAGCCCTGGTTTAGCCGGGTTAGCCCCTTCCTTTGCCCTGGGTTTAGCCTCTCTGTTTCCTGGTTTATCCTCTTAACTTTTTTTTGTTTCCTTTTTTTTTTTGTTTTATCCTCCTTCCCTGGTTTATCCTCTTCAGTTTTTTTTGTTTCCTCTTCAGCTGGTTATCCTCCTTCCAGCCCTGGTTTATCCTCCTTCAGCCTGGTTTTCCTTCAGCCCTGTCTCAGATGGAAGTGGGTCATTGACAGAGATGATTCCAGTGCGTTTCACACATTAAAGCTGTTGTTCAGATGAAGCTCATAAACAACGACCAAAATAGAAACGCAGTCCTGACTTCACCGGGAAAACCCTCTGTGTACTGTGTACTACTGTGTACTGTGTACTACTGTGTACTGCTCAGAGTACTACTGTGTACTGTGTACTACAGGCTACTGCTCAGAGTACTACTGTGTACTACTGTGTACTACTGTGTACTGTGTACTACTGTGTACTACTGTGTACTGCTCAGAGTACTACTGTGTACTGCTCAGAGTACTACAGGCTACTGCTCAGAGTACTACTGTGTACTACAGGCTACTGCTCAGAGTACTACTGTGTACTACAGGCTACTGCTCAGAGTACTACTGTGTACTGCTCAGAGTACTACTGTGTACTGCTCAGAGTACTACTGTGTACTGCTCAGAGTACTACTGTGTACTGCTCAGAGTACTACGTGTACTGCTCAGAGTACTATGTGTACTGCTCAGAGTACTACTGTGTACTGCTCAGAGTACTACTGTGTACTGCTCAGAGTACTACTGTGTACTGCTCAGAGTACTACTGTGTACTGCTCAGAGTACTACTGTGTACTGCTCAGAGTACTACTGTGTACTGCTCAGAGTACTACTGTGTACTGCTCAGAGTACTACAGTGTACTGCTCAGAGTACTACTGTGTACTGCTCAGAGTACTACAGGCTACTGCTCAGAGTACTACTGTGTACTGCTCAGAGTACTACAGGCTACTGCTCAGAGCTCCTTTGTGCTTGTGAGTATGTAGTGATCTATATATCACTAAAGTTTTCATCTGACTGACATCGACACATTTTCTTACAAACTCAACCTAAAAAAACAACAATGTGCCAAAGCTGTAGTTCCAGTGTTTTTAGTTCAGTATCAGCTTCGTCTAGTCCTGATTTTGGTGATTTTTGTTTTGTTTTGACACGATTTGCTGAAAACCATAGATTTGTGATGTTTGCGTCACAGTAGAGGTGGAGCGATGTGCACAGCTGATGTCTGCTCTATAATCCTGTGTATGACGCGTCTAAACTGTGTCAGTATTGAACTGTGACTGCAGGGGGCGCTGTATTAGGCGCATAGGGCTGATTTATTTAAAACATTCCTGTTCAGTTGGTACTAGAGAAGCACCGATCCAGGTTTTCTGCTGCCGATACCGATACTGGGGGTTTGAACATCTGCAGAGTTTACCCAGAGACTTTTCTCCAGAGTCAGATACAGTTCAGACGTAAGAGATCATTTATCAGTTAATATTAATTACAGCTTGTACTTGTATTGCGCTTTACAAGTGTTACCAAGTCTCTCAAAGCGCTACACTGTCGTCATCATGTGATCGTAAGCTACTGTTGTAGCCACAGCTGCCCTGGGGTAGACTAACCAAAGTGACTACAGTCACCCCAGGCTTCCTGGTGTTTCCCAAACTCTAGTCTAAGCACCAGCCCGGCCTGAGCTTGAGCTGTGACGGGATCAGGCAGAGCCAAGGCGGGACGGCCCAGTTATATCTATTAATAAACAAATGTAAAAACATTAAACCAGGATCACTGGACTTTTCTCACTAAATATCCTCGGCTTCATGACAGGCTTTAGGTTTATATTAATATTAACAACACACATAAAGTGATCTGATCATTACAAACATGATTTAATAAACTATTGGCCGCTCCAGCTGTGGACCATTTTATTTTATTACTTTAGGTGATCTACTCATAAGCTGTGTCCGAATGTCCACCCTAATCCCTAAGGACCCCTCATTCACTACATAGGCCCGCACTATATAGTCGACTATATAGTCACTGAGCCTGTTAGCGATTCGGACAGAAGCCACTACTTTCTCCGAGCTGCGTGACATCACGCGCTGCGGCGTGCAGAATGTTTTCCTTTTTTTTCTTTCTGAATTTATTTATTGTTACAAATGTTCATTTTATTAAACAGAACGACAGTTTTGGCTTTTACAGGCGTTTTATTTTACATTTAAAACTATCATAAAAAAAAAAATTTAAAAAGGGAAAAAAATCACTCCAGAAGAAAGTGCAGAAAGTAGGTCAGAGCTCGGTGTCTGAAGCTCCAGCAGAATCAGTGACTACATCTGCTAAAAGTCACTAAACTCTGGGAAAAATGTATTTGTGCGATAAAGACCAAACTCATGAGACAGGGGAATATTTATGGTTAAATACGAGTCAGATACGTTTTATTTCACATGGATTTTACATGAATGGCTTGGATTATTCGGGAGGAAGCTATCGGTCATTTAACAGCTCGAGCTAAAGGTTAGCAGCTAACGTTAGCATTTTTCACTGTAACTGTTTATATTTAAGTCGTTTATTCATGATAAAAACACAACACACGATTGAAACAGATGATTTCATTCAGTCGTGTTGTTTAGTTCAAAGACCTGTTGCTGTCAGACATTTTTCCGACTCTCGCAATGCACTGTGGGTTATATTGACCCGTGTAGTGATCACCGCTGCTCACTACTTTTCAGAATGCATTGTAGGAAATTTTGAGTGCACTACTTTTTCTCCCTGGACATTCGGACGCCCCTACAAAATGGCGTGACCACTATATAGTCACTATATAGTCACTATATAGGGAATAGTGTGGACATTCGGACACAGCCATAGTTTCTGTCCCAGCCTTGATTAGCTGCTGTTAGCATTAGCATACTGTCACAGCATTTTGTGCAGAGGTTAAAACTAACTCTTCATAATGTTTTTTCCGCTCCCCTGAAGCCTCTATCACTTTTGGTCGCGGAGATGATCGGCTTTGACGGCGTTAGATCGGCCAATAGACGATATTGTGAAATGCCCAAATATCGGCCCGATATATCGGTCGACCTCTAGTTCACAGGCTGGAATTTGATGATGTGATAATGAGAGTCGGAGCCGGGACGAGAGAACTCAACTGGAGACGCACAGTTTAGGAAATGTCCAAATGCTCTAATGCTCCTCCTCTGTTCTCTGTTTTAAACATGTTCACTCTAATGCTCCTCCTCTGTTCTCTGTTTTAAACATGTTCACTCTAATGCTCCTCCTCTGTTCTCCATTTTAAACGTGTTCACTCTAATGCCTCCTCTGTTCTCCGTCAGGCCCTGGCCATGCCCTCCAATGCGCGGGCGGGGAACCTGAAGGACCCGGACGTGGCAGATCTTTTCTGTAAAGATGACCGGAGAAGCTCTTCAGTGACCTGCGGGAGATCGGCCACGGCAGCTTCGGGGCCGTTTACTTCGTACGTATCACTCTTCCCTTTAATCAGAGATGGTTTCATTTACGCTTCCCTCAACATTAGAGACATAAATATGAGAGAAAACTGTATTAGGTTTCCTGTCATCTCATGTTTCATGTGATAAATACAATGTTTTATGATATAAGACAAATGAAATCCTCTTAGTGGAGCCTGAAGTCGTATGAGTCAGAGGTTCCGCTAGACTTTTTTTTTGTCGGCCACTTTGGCCGGCTGGGTCCTAAAATGTCGGCCATTCACAAGAATTACCGATCATTAAAAATATATATAATAAATGTGGCTTATTATCAATAACAATCTACATTTAGACCGAGCGCTACACGAGTGCTTTAGTGGGTCCAAAACAAGGCTATTTCTAATGAAAGAACGAAGTGAGAAAAATGTAACAGCTCAAATCCAAACATAAAGTTGTGCGTGTGGAGACGATAAAGGCGGCACGTGCCACACGGATGTACCTCACTCATCTGCACTATAACTCTGACAGAAGGAATCTACGACCCTCCAGATCTGACCACATCAGCTGCACAGCGAGGGTTGGCCCTTTACGCTTTAACGTGGCTTCAGGTGTAAAAATTAGTGATGTCTCGCACCGATGAAATATTATGGAGGGACAAATCGACTATGCTAAAGTCACCATAAGTCAGTCTCGAGCATTTCAACACGGACCCAGCTCTGACACACTCGAGCGGCTCTGAACACCGGTAACTAAACCGAGGCGTCTGCGCAGACTGACCGAGGGAAGCGCCTCTAAACCCGGCCACTCTCCCAGGAAGAGCCGCTCAGTCTGACTGAACACACGGAGTTTACAGAATATCCTAATCGAATTCATTAGCTGTTGAGTTCTTAACACACTTTTATAAAAGTAAATGTAACTGCGCTTCGTAAAATGAGCGAAGGCCGTAAGTCGAAACTTTTTTTATAGAAATATTGAACCTTTTTTTAATATTTAGTCCTGTCTCGAAAACACTTTGTCATGTTAGTCACTGACTTGGGTCAAATGGTGTATTTTATATATTTTCTATATTCTCTCCATATTTTTAATTTATTTTTTTACTGTCTGCCAGTTTGGCCGATGGAAATCATTTTTACCGGCCATTTGCTTTTCAAACCGGCCAAAAGCTACAGCCGGCTAACGGAAACCCTGGTATGAGTTGAGAACCACTCGTCTAAAACACATTTTATTGATGGAATTTACTCAATATTTTTGCTCAAAAGTTTCACGTTGGGCCATTTTGAATGTATCAAAGTTTCCTCTGTTTAATGAAACGTTTAATGGCAAAGTATTTTTATGTAGTAAGTGCTTTATTGTCATTGTACAACAAAATGGTGTTCAGGTGTTAGTCCTGAGCCGCTGCCACTGTGAGCGTCGGGGAAACGTGGCTGCCCTCTGTCTCCTCTGATCCTCTGAAACGGTGCAGCGCCTCCTGTTTCAGAGCGTGGTGTCCTGCACTGGTCAGCTTCCCCACCTCCTCCTTTGTAAACCTTTAATGCAATATGCACCGATAAGTTTTGCCCCAGAGCAGGGCTGGGCAACATTACATTTTTCTCAATACCGGTATTTTAACGATACTTGGTTTTCGATAGCGATGCCTGAACGGAAATATGTGTCGTCTAGAACCCGACAACAGAACAATCATGTGTGGCAGATCTGCACATTTACAATATCAGGTTCATCTTCAGTGTCAATGTGTGAACAATAGGGAATGATTTGGGGAAATTTGGAAAATGTTAGTAACAAAAAAGAGCGATGAGTGATATTAGGACGTGATTTAACTGTTGTTGGACTTGGTGTAATATCTCACTTACACCAGCCAATCAGAACCGAGTATTCACCCAGACCGCTGTATGTTTTTATTCTGTGACTTTATTTTTAAGACAAACTAAAGTAAATCGAAGCCTCTTTTCCAAATGAGCAGTTTGACTCTGGCCCGACAGTAACTCCAGTAAAGATCTGTGACAGGAATATGAGAGCGGTGAGAGTCTTATGTAAAGTGTTCTCTGCTGGAGCTGTGTGTCACCTGCATTTCACATTTTCACATCCAGCTCTGAGCCCACGCTGCTCCATCCTCTCCATCCTCTCCATCCTCTCACATCAGGCGTTTACTGAAGAACCAGCCGTATCAGAGGAGCAGGGCAGCGGTCAACCTTTCATGGCCATAACGTGACGTGTGCGAGTTTACTTTGAAGAGTCTGACGTTTCTGCCCATTTATGTATTTCATTCAGAAGTGACAAATACAGCATATACAGTGAATGAAAAGGAGCTGAGAGATTTTTTTTAACAGATATTTTTGTCCTGCTCCTTTGTTTTACAGTGACAGCACTTTGTTACATTTTATGTTAATACACTTTTCTTAATAACTTAATCTTAGTACTTCAATAAATGTCAAATGGCAAGACACATTATGCCACATTTTAAGGTATATTATTTATCATAGGTATCGGATCGTGACAAACACGGTTCGCCAAAGCCCTAGTTTTTACAACATGCAAATATTACAAAACCATCATTTTCATGTTTGTTCAGATATCTCACATTATTTATGTCCAAATCTAATTTTCATCCTTCAGTAATGTTGTAGTTTTTATGTGTTTCTTGAATGCCAGGAGAGTTCCTGACTCTGCATTCTAGGGCTGAACCATTTTTGCCAAAAATCAAAATTTCGATTTGATTTAGATTTTCCTTCCCCCAGTTGCCATTAATAACTTTTGTTGCATTTGTTAAATTATAGCCTAAACTGAGACAATGTTATTCCTCATGAAATATTTACAACTGACTTATTTATTACTTTTAATCATTTTGAATATAATTCAAAATGGCCCACATTTTTATAATTGTAAACCCTACTGTAATAGGGTTTTGTAAATAGCCTAATCATTTCTTGCTATTTGCATCTTAATTGTGTTTTAGTCGGTGCTTATGAGAGAAGTTTACATCCAAAACATTCCCAAACATGTGCCTCCTTTAGGTTCTGAAAGTCCCAACTGAGCTGCAACGACTGTTTCCAAGCAGCTCAGGCTCAGCTTCATCTCTGAGGCCGAGACCGTCTCTGTGAGGGAGTTTCTGTGATCAGAGCATCAGAGCGAGGGGCAGCGCGGCCCGGGACGCTGAATAGAGTGATTAGCGCTGCAGCTAACACAATGCTAACGGAGAAGAAAGCAACAGTCCTTCGGCTGCTTCATAAACGCTGATATTTTCACTGCACATCCACGATCTGCTGCGCACCTTAACTAGACTGAGACGTAAACAAAAGCAAAAGTCTGTCGCCGCTACATTCACGGCCCTCAGCTGCATGGGATTTGGAAATCGCGTTGTGTGATATCGCGATAAAATTGCAAATACAATTAATCGTTCCTTCTACTGCATTCTGTTTCCTGCACACCGGGGCGGGGGCAGCAGGATGCCCTCCCGCGCTGTAGCTAACGTGGCTACGAGTGCAAAATAAATGAGTTTAATTCTCTCACCGCTGGAATATTGTGGAGGGTCCAGCGATGCTCAGTTCAGGTATCAAATACCTCGAGCGTTTCACCGCGGGCTCAGAGCAGCCTGGGACACGGGGAAACTCCCGACGCCGCAGAGAGACTGAGGAGGCCGGCTCTAAACACGAGGAGGAGTCGCAGCGCTTTAGCTTCACTGAACGCATACGCATGTAAAGAATAATATAATCGAACACCCACCTTAACCGAGTGCATTTTCTCCGCTTTACCTAAATCTAAAAGGTTACAGCCTATAGGCCGTCTTATGCCTGAAAGCTAAGGCCTACAAAACTGATGTAGAAGGATCTTCTTCCTTGCGTTGTAGTCACTTTATGACATTTCTTTTCATTGCCTTTATGACACATTTCTGTGCTCTTTTGTGCCGTTTTGGTTACTACTTCCGTCACTTTTTGTCACTTTACTGTTATTCTTATTCTGTTATTGGTCGCTTTTTTGTTGCGTTTTCATCCTTGTTTTTGTCGCTATTTGAAGCTTTTTTCAAGAAGCTTTTAGATTTGAGTAAAGCTAAACTGGAGAAAAACTCGTCAATTTTGGCCATTTTTTAAAATGCGTAAAACAGTTTATTTTTATTTGAAAACCTAAAATGAGAGAAAAGTTTCATCACATGTTTTGCTCATGTTCATGTCTGTATCTACAGCAGAAGCTTCAGGTTTATCTCCTGTTCACCTGTAACTCTGTGTTTGTGAACTCAGGCGCGGGACATTCGCAGTAATGAAGTGGTGGCCATTAAGAAGATGTCGTTCAGCGGCAAACAGACCAACGAGGTGAGGTTTAGTTCGTCTGGAGGGAAACTCGCTGTCCTCGTCCCGTGGGGGATATTAACTTCTCTCTGTGTGTTTGTAGAAATGGCAGGACATCATCAAAGAGGTGAAGTTCCTCCAGAAGCTCCGTCACCCCAACACCATCGAGTACCGCGGCTGTTACCTCCGCGAGCACACGGCCTGGGTCAGTATGAACCATAAACCCTCTGAGGGCTTTTCTCATTCTCATTCAGACCTGCTGTGGACCCACGATCAGGGCTGTGTTTGGGAGAAAACAGAGAAGAAGATTAACTTCCTTTTTTCAATACCAGTACTTTAACGATACTTGGTTTTCGATGCCGATCTTTTTGCATTTGTATCATTTGTTTGAGGTGAAAAACCAAGAAACTTCCTTTAAAGACAAAAGGGCAGAAAAAAACACTTTTCCCCCAATTTCAACCAATTTTTTCATGTTTTTATCAACTTTTCATTCTCCCCCAAAAGGTTTCACTTTTTTCCCACTTTTTTGTTTTCATTTTGTTTTTTCCCCCCCAAATTTGACCCACATTTTCCCAGTTTCCCCCCGAATTAAAAAAAATGTTCTCTCAAATTTAGCCCAATGTTTCCACTTGTTTTTCCCATTTTTTCATTTTTTTTTTCACCTTTGCGTTTTTCTTCACAGCATCAAGTTTTTCCAAAAAATAAATGTTTTTTCATAAAAAATAAAATAATAAAATACCAATTTTGCCCTATATTTTCCCAGTTTTTCCCAAATGTTCCCCCCGAATGTTTCTTCCTTTTTCAAATTTTTTTCAGCTTGTGATGACCAACAGCATCAAAACTTGAATATAAAAATGTCATATTTCTTTCGGTTCCTGCTTTCGATACTTTTATTTTTTCGATACCGGACTGGTATCGTTTAACGGTGCCCAGCTCTACACAGCTCAACACTACAACATTTTTTGCCAGATTTTTCTCTAATCTTCAGACGTGGTGAGTCTTATGAGTCTTACAGGGATATTTCAGGATTTTTGACATTGGGCCTCATTTCCTAGTTATCCAGAGTGTTGTTGATGTCTGGAGATATTTTTTCTTAAAGGGGGGTATTATGCTTTTTTCAATCACATAGCACCAGTCTATAGCATACTACAATGATGACGTAACCTTCTGTTGGTCTGTATATGCAGTAAATTAAAATAACTGCCTTGAATAAAATTGCTCTCTCAAAATGGCTGTACTGAACATCTTGAAATAGGCCTCTGTCTCTTTAAGAAGCTTTCCGACACGCCCCCTTCAGCACACTGCTGTGGCATCTAAACAACACTACTGTGCGGGGAGGGGGCTCTGCTGAGCTGAGGAGCAGTGATTGGTGGCTTGGCTGGTGACGAAAGGTCCAGAGGCGTCTCCAGGAGGTGGGGGCGTTCCTAGGAGGACTGAGGCATAGCTACACCTAAAATGGCTGCCGTCTAAGTTTTTACTGATTACTCAAAATATGTGAATGAGCCAAGGCAACACTCCAGGCATGTGTTTAATGAGGGAATGACATAATAACATGATATAAAGCTTGAAAAAGTCCATTTTACATAATACCCCCGCTTTAAATTCATGCAGTTCTTATATTTGAAGAGTCTAGTGGCGCTAGGCTAATGCTAGGCTAGTGCATGTCTATGGTATCAGTTAGCCTGCATTAAAATCAGTGTGACCCACTCCACAGTGCACCTGAGGTAAATCACTTATAACACCAGACTAACCATATAAATGTCTGTGTTAATAGAATCATTTAAAATAACTTATATTTGAGCAGCATCAGCTTCGTGGCTGTAAGCTAACGCAGCGGCGGAGTGATCTGCGAGAAATAGTCCCTCAAATGCGGTAATTCATGTGATACAAGGTCAGTTATATTTCAAACATTATTCTATTAACACAGACATTTATATGGTTAGTCTGGTGTTATAAGTTAGCAGCTCGTGTCCTGACAAAGACCAGGAGGCGGGACCACATTACACCGGTTTTAGAGTCGCTGCATTGGCTCCCCGTGTGTTTCAGGATCGATTTTAAAGTTCTTTTAATGGTTTTTAAATGTCTTAATGGTCTTGGTCCTTCTTATCTCTCAGAATTGCTTTTACCTTATGAACCTTCACGGCCCCTTCGCTCCACCGGCAGAGGTCTGCTAGTTATTCCTAAAGTCAACAGAAAGACTCACGGCGAGGCGTCTTTCCAGTATTATGGCCCTCACCTCTGGAACGACCTGCCGGAGGAGCTCAGGACCGCAGAGAACGTTCATGTTTTTAAAAGCAGGCTTAAGACCCACCTTTTTAGTTTAGCTTTTAACTGCTAGGCCTATTTATTTAATTGTTATTAATATTTATTTATTTATTTATTTATTTATTTATTTATTTATGTTTTCTTTATGTATTTTACCTCTCGGCCTATTTTAGTGGTCCTTATATTCTTATTTTACCTTTACTTTTTACTTATTTTAACCATTTTATGGTCTCCCAGTTTCCTCTGGAGGAGCCCTCTGCCTCGGGAGCGGGGATTGGCTGTGGCTGCTGGGGTGCTGTCCTGTGGGTGTCTGGATGGAGGTGTGGTGTTTCTACCGCGCCTCCTCCGGGCGTCCTGTGTTGGTGCCCTGTGGCTGCAGCCGAGATGCTGCTCCCGATGCAGACGGCTCCTTGGATGGTGTTTCCTTACCTGGTTTATCTGTACCCAGCCTTACCTCAGCCTTATGTCCATTGTGTCCATTGTTTTACCTTGAGTGTGTGGTGTGTCTCTGGGAAGGTGGGTGGGAGAGTTGAGTGCGACAATGTGTTTGTATTTGTGGGAGGAGGTGGGTGTGAGAGAATGTTTTTAAATCTGTAAAGCACTTTGTGTTACATGAAATGTATGAAAAGCGCTATATAAATAAAGATTGATTGATTGATTGATAAGTGATTTACCTCAGGTGCACTGTGGAGTGGGTCACACTGTTTTTAATGCAGGCTAACTGATACCATAGAAATGCTTTAGCCTTGCCCTAGCCTAGCGCCACTAGACTCTTCAAATATAAGAACTGCATGAATTTAAGAAAGAAATATCTCCAGACATCAACAACACTCTGGATAACTAGGAAATGAGGCCCAATGTCAAAATCCTGAAATATCCCTTTAATTAGTCAAAGGCAGTCACAGAGAGTAAAGTGGTGCAGAAAGACACGACTAAACCTCAGTCGCAGGAAATCAAACATGTTAGATTTTTAAGCCTGATTTTGGACGCACAGGAGAAGCGTGGGTGATTTTACCCAAAAGTGACACAAGGAATACAGCGGCCAATGACAGAAAAACACCGTCTACCATTTCCCTGTCATAACAGCGGCACGAACGACTAATTAATGATATCTGCCTTTAGTCGAGATCCAGTTTGAACTGTTCACCCTAAAGAGCCGTTCAAAAGAGCCGTTCGGTCCTGAACGTCACATCACTATGTTTGGTTTGTGTTGCAGTTGGTGATGGAGTACTGTCTGGGCTCCGCCTCGGATCTCCTCGAAGGTCAGTGCTACAAACCTCTGCCTCACTGAGTGGCTCCTCTTTCTGCCGCTGTGTTCTGACTCTGTCCTGTGTCCACAGTCCATAAGAAGCCTCTGCAGGAAGTGGAGATCGCTGCCATTACCATGGTGCACTGCAGGGCCTGGCGTATCTCCACTCGCACAACATGATCCACAGGTAAACCCCGCCCGGGCGCCTTAAACCTTTAAATCTCAGCGTGATCTCTGAGCTCTCTGTGCCGTTTCAGGGACGTGAAGGCGGGGAACATCCTCCTGACCGAACCGGGGCAGGTCAAACTGGGCGACTTTGGCTCCGCCTCCATCGTGGCGCCGGCCAACTCCTTCGTGGGGACGCCGTACTGGTGAGCGGGCTGATTCTCAGACTGTGGGGCTGATTCTCAGACTGTGGGGCTGATTCTCAGACTGTGGGGCTGATTCTCGGGCTGTGGGCTGATTCTCGGGCTGTGGGGCTGATTCTCAGACTGTGGGGCTGATTCTCAGACTGTGGGGCTGATTCTCGGGCCGTGGGGCTGATTCTCGGGCCGTGGGGCTGATTCTCAGGCCGTGGGGCTGATTCTCAGGCCGTGGGGCTGATTCTCGGGCCGTGGGGCTGATTCTCGGGCCGTGGGGCTGATTCTCGGCCGTGGGCTGATTCTCGGGCTGATTCTCGGGCTGATTCTCGGGCTGATTCTCAGGCTGATTCTCGGGCTGATCCTCGGGCTGTTTTGTGACTCGTGTCTGTGTTGTGCAGGATGGCTCCGGAGGTGATCCTGGCCATGGACGAGGGGCAGTACGACGGGAAAGTGGACGTGTGGTCTCTGGGAATCACCTCCATCGAACTCGGTACCAGCCTGACCCTCTCGCCTCACTCACTATAGAGCTGGGTCATATGACAAAAAACAATATCGCAATATTCCTGGGACTTTCTCTTTAACGATGAAGCGACTTTTATGCAAACATCAGAAACATGCAAAAAATATGCTGCAAACATCTGCATTTACATCGCTTTGACACAAAAAGACAACTCTCCTGAACAGACGACAAAGGGTCAGAAAAAACTCTTCCTAATTTTTTATTTTTTTCCCCTAATTCCTATTGAGAAAAGTCACGGATCATATTTATATATTTTTATGTTGCAGACTTTTGATTATAATACTGGAACCATAAGAGATGGAGACCCACTGATTCTTTGTTTGGAATCTGCTGATATTTGTCTTTCAAGCTCCCTCTGAGGAACCTACTAAACATTAATATATCAGCCCTATGCCCAGTAAAGCGCCCCCTGCTGTCACAGTTCAACACTGACACATTTCACAGTTTAGGAGCTTCACACACAGGATTATAGACCAGACATTTGGAAATATGGGCCTTAGAAAAACCCATATCATTCGACCTCTACTTTAAATGTCACTACACGCTGATCAGAAGTGTATTTGGATACATATTTATTCTTGTTAAAGGGAGGGATGGTCCTGTGTGTCTTTATGGGGGTTAAACATTGGTGCAGTTGTTGACTGTGTGTGTGTGTGTGTGTGTCCACAGCGGAGAGGAAGCCGCCGCTCTTCAACATGAACGCTATGAGTGCCTTATACCACATCGCGCAGAACGAGAGCCCCATCCTGCAGTCCAACCACTGGTGAGAACATCACAGCTGCTGGGTTAGAGCCGGGACAATAACACAGAGCACACTCTCCCTTTACGAGGTTTATTCATGTCCGTTCATCTTTGTCTGAGTGAGGATCTCCTCTTCGCTGCAGGTCCGACTCGTTCCGAAACTTCGTGGACTCGTGTCTCCAGAAGATTCCACAGGACCGTCCTACCTCCGACGTGCTGCTCAACGTGAGTTTGTAGTTCTAGGTGGCGGAGTTTGAGGGAGTCCCGTCTGGTTTCTCCTGACCGTCGCTCTGTCTCCTCTGCAGCACCGGTTCCTGTGCCGCGAGCGCCCGCACACCGCGGTCATGGACCTCATCGCTCGCACCAAAGACGCCGTGCGCGAGCTGGACAACCTGCAGTACCGCAAGATGAAGAAGATCCTCTTCCAGGAGACGCAGCAGAACGGGCCGGGCACCGAGGGAGGAGAGGAGGAGGAGGTGAGGAGATGATCACACTAAACACTACAGGAGTGAGGGAGGAGGTGAGGAGATGATCACACTAAACACTACAGGAGTGAGGAGGAGAGGAGGGAGATGATCACACTAAACACTACAGGAGTGGAGGCGAGGAGGGAGGAGAGAGGAGGAGGGAGATGATCACACTAAACACTACAGGATGAGGGAGGAGGAGGAGGAGGGAGATGATCACACTAAACACTACAGGAGTGAGGGAGGAGAGGAGGGGAGATGATCACACTAAACACTACAGGAGTGAGAGGGAGGAGAGGAGGGAGATGATCACACTAAACACTACAGGGAGGGAGGGGGGGGGTGAAAAAAAAAAGGAGGAGGAGAGGGAGATGATCAACTAAACACTACAGGAGTGAGGGAGGAGAGGAGGGAGATGATCACACTAAACACTACAGGAGTGAAAGAGGAGGAGGAGAGTGAGGGAGATGATCACACAAACACTACAGGAGTGAGGAGGAGAGGTGAGGGAGATGATCACATAAACACTCAGGAGAGAGAAGGAGGAAGACACACTAAACACTACAGGAGTGAGGAGGAGGAGGAGGTGAGGGAGATGATCACACTAAACACTACAGGAGTGAGGAGGAGAGAGGGAGATGATCACACTAAACACTACAGGATGAGGAGGAGAGAGGAGGTGAGGGAGATGATCACACTAAACACTACAGGAGTGAGGGAAGGAGGAGAGGGAGGGATCAACTAAACACTACAGGAAGGGAGATGATCACACTAAACACTACAGGAGTGAGGAGGAGGAGGAGGAGGTGAGGGAGATGATCACACTAAACACTACAGGAGTGAAGGAGGAGAGGGAGGGAGATGATCACACTAAACACTACAGGAGTGAGGGAGGAGAGGAGAGGGAGATGATCACACTAAACACTACAGGAGTGAGGGAGGAGAGGAGGTGAGGAGATGATCACACTAAAACACTACAGGAGTGAAGGAGGAGGAGGGAGGGGAGATTGATCACACAGGAGTAAAGAGGACATAACACTAAACACTACAGGAGTGAGGGAGGAGAGGAGGGAGATGATCACACTAAACACTTACAGGAGTGAGGGAGGAGAGGAGGGAGATGATCACACTAAACACTACAGGAGTGAGGGAGGAGAGGAGGGAGATGATCACACTAAACACTACAGGAGTGAGGAGGAGAGGAGAGGTGAGGGAGATGATCACACTAAACACTTCAGGAGTGAGGGAGGAGAGGAGGGAGATGATCACACTAAACACTACAGGAGTGAGGGAGGAGAGGAGGAGGTGAGGGAGATGATCACACTAAACACTACAGGAGTGAGGGAGGAGAGGAGGAGGTGAGGGAGATGATCACACTAAACACTACAGGAGTGAGGGAGGAGAGGAGGTGAGGGACATGATCACACTAAACACTACAGGAGTGAAGGAGGAGGGGAGGAGGTGAGGGAGATGATCACACTAAACACTACAGGAGTGAAGGAGGAGGAGGAGGAAGGAGGGAGATGATCACACTAAACACTACAGGAGGGAGGAGAGGAGGGAGATGATCACACTAAACACTACAGGAGTGAGGAGGAGGTGAGGGAGATGATCACACTAAACACTACAGGAGTGAGGGAGGAGAGGAGGGAGATGATCACACTAAACACTACAGGAGTGAGGGAGGAGAGGAGGGAGATGATCACACTAAACACTACAGGAGTGAGGGAGGAGGAGGAGGAGGTGAGGGAGATGATCACACTAAACACTACAGGAGTGAGGGAGGAGAGGAGGGAGATGATCACACTAAACACTACAGGAGTGAGGGAGGAGGAGGGAGATGATCACACTAAACACTACAGGAGTGAAAGAGGAGGAGGAGATAAGGGGGGAGGTGAGGAGATGTATCAGGTGAGAGCCGCCTGTGGCTACATTTATTAAAACAGCTCAGTTTGAACTCAAATCTGTCACATTACAGCTAGTAAATTAATATTTGGAAAGCCTCATGCTGCACCAGAATAAGTGCACCAGAAAACAAGCCATATTTAATAATATATGTGTATTCCATTTTAACAAAGGTAAAATATTTACATACAGTTGTGCCAATAAGTTTACACACCCTGGTGGATTTTATGATTTTTTTGGCCATTTCTGTGGCTGCTTTAGCATTAGATTATATCCAGAACCTTCTCCACAACGAACACAAAAGGCTCCAAGCTGTCATTGATGCTAAAGGGGGAACTACACGGTATTAGGAACTGGAGTGAGTAAACTTTTCAACAGGGTCATTTTGGTATTTTATTTTGTTTTGGTCATTTGAAAAGAGTTCACACATTCGCTTCACAACATCACTGACCATGAGTGAAAAACAAGTTTATGTATTTTCATTCATATTCTTTGCAACATGGCCAAAAAAAAATCCACCAGGTTGTGTAAAGTTATCGGTACAACTGTAACTGGTTAGGATTAGCCTGCAGACTCGTCCTGCTGGTGGCGCTGTCCTCACCTGTGTTAACCCTGTGCGTCCCCAGGAGTCGGAGCAGTACCTGCTGCGCTCGGGGACGGTGAACTCCATGGAGAGCTCGCAGTCGGTGCCGTCCATGTCGATCTCGGCCAGTTCCAGAGCAGCTCCGTGAACAGCCTCGCCGACGCCTCCGACGACAGCGGCGGCGAGATGGCCATGATGCAGGAGGGCGAGCACACGGTGACGTCCAACAGCTCCATCATCCACCGGCCCACGGTAAGAACTGGCAACTTATTTTGACATGCTGTCAAAATAAAAGCTCCACACCACTATCATCCACAAATACTGTCAAAATAAAAAAACTACAACTCCATCATCCACAAATACTGTCAAAATAAAGCCCCACAGCTCCACTCACAATATGTAGAATAAAAGTCCCACAGCTCCATCATTCACAAATACTGTCAAAATAAAAGCCCACAGCTCCATCATCACAAATACTGTCAAAATAAAAGCCCCACAGCTCCATCATCCACAAATACTTCAAAATAAAAGCCACAGCTCATCATCCAAAATACGGTCAAAAAAAGCCCCACAGCCCATCATCCACAAATAAGGTCAGAATAAAAGTCCCACAGCTCCATCATTCACACTACTGTCAAAATAAGGTCCTACAGCTCCATCATCCACAAATAATGTCAAATAAAGGTCCTAAGCTCCATCATCCACAAATACTGTCAAAATAAAGTCCCACAGCTCCATCATCCACAAATTACTGTCAGAATAAATGTCCCACAGCTCCATCATCCACAAATACTGTCAAAATAAAGGTCCTACAGCTCCATCATCCACAAATATGTCAAATAAAGGTCCTACAGCTCATCATCCACAAATACTGTCAAAATAAAAGCCCCACAGCTCCATCATCCACAAATACTGTCAAAATAAAAAGGTCCTACAGCTCCATCATCCACAAATACTGTCAATAAAAGTCCACAGCTCCATCATCCACAAATACTGTCAGAATAAATGTCCACAGCTCCATCATCCACCAAATACTGTCAAAATAAAGGTCCTACAGCTCCATCATCCACAAAACTGTCAAAATAAAAGTCCTACAGCTCCATCGTCACCAAATACTGTCAAAATAAAAGTCCTACAGCTCCATCATCCACAAATACTGTCAGAATAAAAGTCCCACAGCTCCATCATCCACAAATACTGTCAAAATAAAAGTCCTACAGCTCCATCGTCACCAAATACTGTCAAAATAAAAGTCCCACAGCTCCATCATCCACAAATACTATCAGAATAAAAGTCCCACAGCTCCATCATCCACAAATACTGTCAGAATAAAAGCCCACAGCTCCTCATCACAATACTGTCAGAATAAATGTCCCACAGCTCCATCATCCACAAATACTGTCAGAATAAAGGTCCTAAGCTCATCTCCCAAATGTCAGAATAAGCCCCACAGCTCCATCATCCACAAATACTGTCAAAATAAAGGTCCCACAGCTCCATCATCCACAAATACTGTCAGATAAAAGCCCACGCTCCATCCACAATACTGTCAGAATAAAGGTCCCTACAGCTCCATCATCCACAAATACTGTCAGAATATAAAGGTGCCCACAGCTCCATCATCCACAAATACTGTCAGAATAAAGGTCCTACAGCTCCCATCATCCACAAATACTGTCAGAATAAAAGCCCACAGCTCCATCATCCACAAATACTGTCAGAATAAAAGCCCCACAGCTCCATCATCCCAAATACTGTCAGAATAAAGTCCTACAGCTCCATCATCCACAAATACTGTCAGAATAAAAGCCACAGCTCATCATCCCAATAATGTATCCTGACGGCGCCCCCCTTCTGGACAAACCTGAACGTGTTTCTCCTTCTGTGGCAGAACCAGGACAACATCTACGATGACCCGTACCAGCCCGAGGTGGAGCAGCCCCAGGCGCCCTCTGCTGGCCGCCGCGGCACTACTACAGAAACAGGGACCACTTCGCCACCATCCGCACGGCCTCTCTGGTACGGAAATTATCTTTTATAATTTCTTTGAATATAATGACATTACTCAACTGTGTTTGCTGCATAATTCATCAAAAATAAAATAAATTCTGGTCAAACATATTCAGCTCCAGTTTGGGCTGAAAGTGGAAATATTCTTGTCTTAACTTTCCTGTTGTGTCCAATTCGCTGTAACGAAAATGTCTCTAATTCCTTTGTTTGAATGTTTGAGGATCTTCAGAAGAAGAGCGGACCTTCTGATTTCTACTGTTTGTGTTTCACAGGTGACGCGTCAGATCCAGGAGCACGAGCAGGGCTCTGCTCTCCGAGAGCAGATGTCTGGATACAAGCGCATGAGGAGGCAGCACCAGAAAGCAGCTGATGGGCTGGAGAACAAGCTGAAGGCCGAGATGGATGAGCACCAGCTCAAACTGGACAAAGAGCTGGAGAACCAGAGGAACTGCTTCAGCTCCGAGGCCGACAAGCTGCTGAAGAAACACCAGGCCATTCTGGAGAAGGAGGTGAGACGCTTTAGATCAGAAACACCAGGCCATTCTGGAGAAGGAGGTGGACGCTTTAGATCAACCAGGCCATTCTGGAGAAGGAGGTGAGAAACGCTTAGATAGAAACATCAGGCCATTCTGGAGAAGGAGGTGAGACGCTTTAGAAACCAGAACTCAGGCATCAGGAGAAGGAGGTGAGACGCTTTAGGAACATCAGGCCATTCAGGAGAAGGAGGTGAGACGCTTTAGAGAAACATCAGAAACTAGGCCATTCAGGAGAAGGAGGTGAGACGCTTTAGAGAAACATCAGAAACATCAGGCCATTCAGGAGAAGGAGGTGAGCACGCTTTAGAGAAACATCAGGCCATTCAGGAGAAGGAGGTGAGACGCTTTAGAGAGAAAATAGGCATTCAGGGAGGAGGGGGACGCTATTAGAGAAATCAGAAACATTCAGGAGAGGAGGTGAGACGCTTTAGAGAACATCCAGAAACATAGGCCTTCAGGAGAGGAGGTGAGCGCTTTAGATCGAAACACCAGGCCATTCTGGAGAAGGAGTGAGACGCTTTAGATCAGAAACATCAGGCCATTCTGGAGAAGGAGGTGAGACGCTTTAGATCAGAAACACCAGGCCATTCTGGAGAGGAGGTGAGACGCTTAGATCAAAACTCAGGCCATTCAGGAGAAGGAGGTGAACGCTTTAGATCAGAAACATCAGAAACACCAGGCCATTCTGGAGAAGGAGGTGAGACGCTTTAGATCAGAAACATCAGGCCATTCAGGAGAAGGAGGTGAGACGCTTTAGATCAGAAACATCAGGCCATTCAGGAGAAGGAGGTGAGACGCTTTAGATCAGAAAACATCAGAAACACCAGGCCATTCTGGAGAAGGAGGTGAGACGCTTTAGATCAGAACATCAGGCCATTCTGGAGAAGGAGTGAGACGCTTTAGATCAGAAAACATCAGGCCATTCTGGAGAAGGAGGTGAGACGCTTTAGATCAGAAACATCATAACATCGGCATTCAGGAGAAGGAGGTGAACGCTTAGATCAAACACAGGCATTTGGAGAGGAGGTGAGACGTTTAGATCAGAAACATCAGGCCATTCTGGAGAAGGAGGTGAGACGCTTTAGAGAAACACAGGCCATTCAGGAGAAGGAGGTGAGACGCTTAGAGAAACACCAGGCCATTCAGAGAAGGAGGTGAGACGCTTAGAGAAACATCAGGCCATTCAGGAGAAGGAGTGAGACGCTTTAGAGAACACCAGGCCATTCAGGAGAAGGAGGTGAGACGCTTTAGAGAAACACCAGGCCATTCTGGAGAAGGAGGTGAGACGCTTTAGATCAGAAACACCAGG
This sequence comes from Neogobius melanostomus, assembly GCA_007210695.1. NCBI lineage: Eukaryota > Metazoa > Chordata > Actinopteri > Gobiiformes > Gobiidae > Neogobius > Neogobius melanostomus. The sequence goes on along the minus strand of VHKM01000332.1, from coordinate 84,562 downwards.
CCATTCTGGAGAAGGAGGTGAGACGCTTTAGAGAAACAATGAAACTTCATCAGAGACAGAGGAACCAGGAAGTCTTTCTCCATCTCTGTGCAGCAGCTCGTACATGGCTCCACAGCGCCACCCGTTGGTCATCTTCATAGTGGCCTGGTTTATTTTTAAAAGCAGTGAATGCAAACCCTTCCCTCTCTCTAACGTTGACCGTCATTTTCTCTGGCTGTGTGTGTTCAGACCAAAGTTGCTCTGGCGGAGGAGAAGAAGTTCCAGCAGCACATTCTGGCCAACAGAAGAAGGAGCTGACCAGCCTGTTAGACGCCCAGAAACGCCAGTACAGAGCCCGCAAGGACCAGCTCAAAGAGGTACAGCTGTGACTACAGAGGCGGGCAATATGTCCTCTACAAGATTATAGAGTGTGGACGATATCGACAATGTAAGAAAAGTGGAGAAAATGGTTTAAATGGGGGATGGGATAAATGGTAAAATATGGGTATATCAATGTCATCATGGTTATTGAGAAAGTCCAAACATTGGAGATAATTAATTTTTGTCATATTCCCAGCTCTGGTGGACTCTTGCTGATGTTGCCCTCATGTTCAGGAGAGGTTTATTTGTCGTTGTGTCCAGGAGCTGAGCCGAGAACAGTCGATACTCCGAAGCGTGAGAAGCAGAGGAGTGGCTGCTGCGGCAGAAGGAGTGTCTTCAGCAGTCCAGGCGGAGGAGGAGAACAGTCCTCCTGCGGAGACATTTTAGGCAGTACTAACGAGCTCCACCAGTGCGGCAGTAAAGAGGAAGAGATGCTCCTGGCCCGACATCAACCTGGAGCAGGACTGCTCAGAGAGGTTTACTGATTAGATCTTACAGTCCACAGCATTCTCTGTTTCTTATTAAAGTCAATCACAAAAGGCGTTTACAAGTTTATTTGTTTAAATATAACAATAAAGTTCGGCGCAATCTTTGTGTTTCTGGCGGAGCTGAAGCATAAAAAAAATTCCTCTTTCCATTCAGGAGCTGAATAAGAAGCAAGACGCATTCGAAAGACCTGAGCGGCCATGCTGTTGCGCCATCACGAGTCCACGCAGGAGCTGGAGTTCAAGGGCAGCTTGGGCTGGTGCAAGAGAACCAGGGCTGAGCTCATCCGCACCGGCAAGCACCAGACCGAGCTCACCCAACCAGAAAATGGAGTACAACAAGAGGAGAAGAGCAGGAGCTGAGACAGAAGCACACCGTGGAGAGTCCGCCAGCAGCCAAGAGTCTGGAAGGTAAGACGTAGGGGGGAGAGGGTCAGAGGAGGTCCGCCAGCATGCCCATGAGCCTGAAGGTAAGGTCACAGTAGACTGTAGAGAGAGGGGGAGAGGGGTCAGAGGAGGTCTGCCAGCAAGCCCAACCTAGCTGAAGGTAAACGTAGAAGGAGAAAGGTCAGAGGAGGTCTGCCCAGCAGCCCCACTAGCCTGAAGGTAAGACCCGTAAGGAGAAAAAGGTCAGAGGAGGTCCCGCAGCTAGCCCACTAGCCTGAAGGTAAGACCGTAGAGGAGGAAAGGGTCAGAGGAGGTCTGCCAGCAGCCCAAGAGCCTGAAGGTAAGGTCACAGTAAGACTGGAGAGGAGGAGAGGGTCAGAGGAGGTCTGCCAGCAGCCCAACTAGCCTGAAGGTAAGACCGTAGAGGAGGAAAGGGTCAGAGGAGGTCTGCCAGCAGCCCAAGAGCCTGAAGGCAAGACCATAGAGGAGGAGAGGGTCAGAGGAGGTCTGCCAGCAGCCCAAGAGCCTGAAGGTAAGACTGTAGAGGAGGAGAGGGTCAGAGGAGGTCCGCCAGCAGCCCAAGAGCCTGAAGGTAAGGTCACAGTAAGACCGTAGAGGAGGAGAGGGTCAGAGGAGGTCTGCCAGCAGCCCAAGAGCCTGAAGGCAAGACCATAGAGGAGGAGAGGGTCAGAGGAGGTCTGCCAGCAGCCCAAGAGCCTGAAGGTAAGACTGTAGAGGAGGAGAGGGTCAGAGGAGGTCTGCCAGCAGCCAAGAGCCGAAGGTAAGACTGTAGAGGAGGAGAGGGTCAGAGGAGGTCCGCCAGCAGCCACGAGCCTGAAGGTAAGGTCACAGTAAGACCGTAGAGGAGGAGAGGGTCAGAGGAGGTTCGCCAGGGGAGCAGAGGATGTCAGATATAATGAGTTGATGCAGGATGTGAGTTGATGCAGAGTGTGCCCTGTCTGTGTCCAGTCGAAGGAGCTGCAGATCAAGCGTCAGTTCCAGGAGACGTGTAAGATCAGACGCGTCAGTACAAAGCGCTGAGGAACCACCTGCTGGAGAGCACTCCCAAGGCCGACCACAAGGCGGTGCTCAAGCGTCTGAAGGAGGAGCAGACGCGCAAACTGGCCATCTTAGCCGAGCAGTACGACCACTCCGTCAACGACATGCTGTCCACGCAGGCCGTCAGCAAGGTAAGCTCACCCAGAAGGCCTTACTGGCAGCGTACGAGTTTAAGGCGAGACATTTTCGGCATAAATGACCCTTTCCTCCTGTGTGGTCTGATCTTCAGCTGCGTTTGGACGAGACGCAGGAGGCCGAGTACCAGGTGCTGAGGATGCAGCTGCAGCAGAGCTAGAGCTGCTGAACGCCTACCAGAGCAAGATCAAGATCCACACGGACAGCCAGCACGAGCGCGAGGGCAAGGAGCTGGAGCAGAGAGTGTCCATCCGCCGGGCGCTCCTCGAGCAGCGGGTACTCCCCACACCACATAACACAACAGCAGCACTGTGCCAAAACAAATGCCTTAAAGGGATACTTCGGGATTTCTGACATAGGGCCTCATTTCCTAGTTATCCAGAGTGTTGTTGATGTCTGGAGATATTTTTTTCTTAAATTCATGCAGTTCTTATATTTGAAGAGTCTAGTGGCGCTAGGCTAGGGCAAGGCTAAAGCATTTCTATGGTATCAGTTAGCCTGCATTAAAAACAGTGTGACCCACTCCACAGTGCACCTGAGGTAAATCACTTATAACACCAGACTAACCATATAAATGTCTGTGTTAATAGAATCATTTAAAATAACTTATATTTGAGCAGCATCAGCTTCGTGGCTGTAAGCTAACGCAGCGCGGAGTGATCTGCGAGAAAATAGTCCCTCAAAATGCGGTAATTCATGTGATACAAGGTCAGTTATATTTCAGACATTCTATTAACACAGACATTTATATGGTTAGTCTGGTGTTATAAGTGATTTACCTCAGGTGCACTGTGGAGTGGGTCAGACTGTTTTTAATGCAGGCTAACTGATACCATAGACATGCACTAGCCTAGCACTAGCCTAGCGCTACTAGACTTCAAATATAAGAACTGCATGAATTTAAGAAAAAAATATCTCCAGACATCAACAACACTCTGGATAACTAGGAAATGAGGCCCAGTGTCAAACATCCCGAAATATCCCTTTAAAGTGCATACGTCGGGTTTTTAATGCTTTTGAGAGTATGACTTATTTAGAGGATGCATAATTAGTGAAGCAGCATGAGTCATGAGTAAAATACATGAACAGCAGGGGGCTCAAAATAGACCCCTGCGGGACACCAGTGCTAACATACAGAAATAGACATATGATGTTTGAATATTCTGTGGTCTGTTTGGTGACGGCCGTTGTCGGCGTTTTAACGTCTGAGTTGTTCTTCTCATTTCCGCAGATCGAGGAGGAGATGCCTGTCGGCGCAGAATGAGCGCTCTGATCTTTCCGCTCAAACTGCTGGAAGCGCCAGGCCCATGAATCGAGGCGTTCGAATCGAGAGCATGAAGGGCTGGGGCTTCAGCACCATGGGCTCTGGGAGGGATCCCCGCCGAGGCCTACACTCAGGGGTACTTCCTCAGGCCCCCGCCCCTCAGATTTCAGGCTGCTCTGCCCCTCTTGCCCTCGCTGTTCACCCGTGCCCCTCCGGCAGCCCTGGTCCCACAGCGTGTCGGCCTCGCGGCGCCCCCGCCTGGAGGCAACCACGGCTTCACACAGGACAGAAGTATCTGGAGAAGTACCCGGAGGCCTCAGAGTACTCCCCGAGGAAAAGTACCGGGAGGGAGTACCCGCGGGACAGGGAGTACCCGCGGAAAGGGACTACCAGGGAAGGGAGTTATGCCGCGGGAAGGGAGTACGCCGGCGCGGGAGGCTCAAGTACAGGGAAGCAGAGGTAGGGGTTCTTCAAAGAAGTACTTTTATTCAGATCAACATACATTTATTGGTGTTTCTTTTGGTTGTTCTTTTAATGCGACTCTCATGTTCTATTGAAGACATGTTCGTACAAAAGACTAAGAACAAGAGGTTTCTGAGATTTTCCTTTCTATTCATTTTGGTAGCCAGAAAACGGTCTTCAATAACATCGTTTTCGCAGGGGTCTTACCTCAAAATACATCACCTTAATAGTGTTGCTTTTGTGACGGGCTTCTTAACAAACAACAAAGTCGATAATGGAGCTGGACACGACTTGGACACGTTAGGCAGTGGAACAAATACCAAAAGCCTAAGCAATAAATATGTTGTAATTTTAACTAGAAGTCGACCAATATTGACCTCTTTTTTGCTTTGGTCTGGCACTTCCCTTTGTCTTGACTCTTCGTCGAGGCGCGAAGCCCGTCATATAAGCCGGAGAATGAGGGAAATGGTTTAGCCACTAAAAAAATCTGATGTTTAGGAAGATTGATTTGTGTAAAAGTCAACACACTGCACGCCGAAAACGTCTTTCGTCCGATTGTAGTTAACTGATTTACTCTGGCGACTCTCCAGTCCTATGTTACTGATACGAGAGAAGGGACGGCACAATTCATACATGAAAACTTGACTTTACATCAAAACTAAAAAAAACAAACTATCAAAGTTGTTGCTGATCTTTGAACATCCCAGGGGTGTTTTTAAATGTAAATCCAATTTCAGCCAAACTAATTTTTATATAGAAATTGCCATTTTGTGTGCTATTTTATTATTGTATTTTTTTCAATTTTTTAAATTGAACTTAATCCCCCACCGATTGCATTTTTCTCACGCAGTTCAGCTTTACCACACAAAAGGTCACAGCCTATAAACGGCCAGTGTAACGCCTCATTTGGGACCTAAAGACCTACAAAACTGTCATCTAAACAGATCAATTTTCTCGCATTGTTGTTACTTTCCCAACATTCTATATGCTTTTTTTGTCACTTTTCCTGTTACTCCTTTGTTGTTTTTGTTGTTGTGTCAAATGGCTATGCCATTATGTTTATTTTAGTATTTATTTGGGATTTGGCAAAGTTGCATGTTGTATCGCATTTTGACATTTAAAATGTTCTATTCCATCAAAGTTTCTAATGGCATTCAATATGTAAAAGTGTCCGATATACAATGTCTTATAATATTTTAAATTACAAAATTTTTGAAATGAATACGCATATTGAACATGGGAAATTTGCCTCTTTATTGATTGTCTATTCATTCTAAAAAGTGGATTTTAGTTTGAGTTGTTTTTGGCGAAGTTTGAATATCCGTATCTTCTTTTGACTTGTAATATTCTATTCGCACATTTGAGTATGTTAAGTTTCATTTAATGTGTTTGTGAAACAGCAACGGCTCCTCTGGATTGTATTGCATATTGGCATTGCCCAGCAAACGCTCTGAGGCAACTTTATTCAATTGCTATTCAGTTTTTTGAAACCCCTGGGAGTGCGGGCCCTGGTCGCTCTTCGCCATAGAGACGAAGTCCATATCCTCCTAGCTAGATGCGCTGTGTTGTTGGATTTTGCTGGAAGTAAATGCTGTTATGACGGATTGGAAGTAACAGATCCCCTTCCATGAAGATTCAAAAGTTTCTCTAGAGGTTCTATGTAAGTATAGAAGCGTGTTTGTTAAAATACCATGAGTGTTGTAACAAGTTGAAGGGCAAGTAAATATAAAACACTAAACAGTACATACTCAAATGTGGAATAGAATTTACAAGTCAAAATAAGATGACAATTACAACTTTGCCAAAACAACTCCAAACTAAATGCATTTTTAAGAATGAATAGAACAATCCATAAACGAGGCCCAAATGTCTATGTCACTTATGCATTATTCATTTTTCAAAAAATGTTGTAATTTTGCAAATATTGTTAAGGACATGGTGGTGGTGGACACTTTACATTTGAATTGCCATTTAGAACTTTGCGAATAGAAACATTAAAGGTTAAAATTAAGATATAACATACACATTCTGCCCAAATCCAAAATAAATATAAAATAACAATGCATAGCCATTGACAAATGAATAGACAATGAATTAAGGTGCCAATAGTCTTCTATACTTTTCTGTCGCTCCTTTTGTTGCATTTCATATCATTTTCATCCTTGTTTTCGTCTCATTTTGTTGCTATTCCACCCTTTCTGAAAAACATCTTTTTAAGATTTGGGTAAAGCGAGCTGGGGTTAAGGGCGTTAAAAGTTAACACATAGTCTATGTGTCGTCTTCAGGGAGTACCCGCAGTGAGGAGCTGAATACCGCGGAACCTGAAGTATCGAGAGGGAGAATGAAGAGCCGATGCTCTCCTCTCCTCTGTCCTTCCTCGTCTAGCAGCACAGTATCCGTTCATTTCAACCACCAGAGCACGCCGCAGCTGTACCAGGGAGGCGCCCTACCACCGGGACCGGCCCGGAGCGCAGCCGGGACTGGGCCGGGTACCCCTCCTCCTCCTCCTTCTCAGCAGCAGCAGCAGCCAGCAAGGGGGTACGGGCGCGCCCTCGGCCCTGAGGAAACAGCCCCACGCGCTCGCAGGAACGGCCTCCGGGGGCCAAGTGGAGACGAGGGCTCAGCCGGCAGGCCACCCAGGTCACCTCGACATGTCCAACGGGTTCGCACCTGCCTACTCCTTGAGGGGAACGTCCCACACCTGAGAGGAAACGTCCCACACCTGAGAGGAGAAACGTCCCACACCTGAGAGAGAAACGTCCCACACCTGAGAGAGAAACACGTCCCACACCTGAGAGAGAAACGTCCCCACACCTGAGAGAAACGTCCCACACCCTGAGAGAGAAAAACGTTCCCACAACCTGAGAGGAACGTCCCACACCTGAGAGAGAAACGTCCACAACCTGAGAGAGAAAACACGTTTTTCCCCCCCAAACCACCTTGGAGAGAGAAACGTCCCACACCTGAAAGAGAAACGTTCCCACACCTGAAGAGGAAACGTCCACACCTGAAAGGAGAAACGATCCCACACCTTGAGAGAGAAACGTCCCACACCTGAGAAGAAACGGTCCCACACCTGAGAGAGAAACACGTCCCCACACCTGAAGAGAAACGTCCACACACCTGAGAGAAAACGATTACCCAAACCTCGAAAGAGAGAAACGTCCACACACCTGAGAGAGAAACATGGTCCCCACCTGAGAACGAAACTCCCACACCTGAGAGAGAAACGTCCCAACCTGAGAGAGAAACGTCCCACACCTGAGAGAGAAAGTCACCACCCTGAGAGAGAAACACGTCCCACTCCTGAAGAGAAACGTCCCCACACCGAGAGAGAAACCGTTCCCCACATCCTGAGAGAGAAACTGTCCCAACCTGAAGAAGAAGAAAACATGTCCCACACCTGAGAGAAACGTTCCACATGAGATAGAAACGTCCCACAACTGAGAGAGAAAGTCCCAACACCTGAGAGAGAAATCGTCCCACACCTGAGAGAGAACGTCCCACACCTTGGGAGAAAACGTCCCACACCTAGAGAGAGAAACACGTCAACACCTAAAGAGAGGAGAAACGTCCCACACCTTGAGAGAGAGAAACGTCCCACACCTAGAGAGAGAGAAGACGTCCCACACCTAGACGAGAGAGAAACGTCCCACACCTGAAGAAGAGAGAAACGTCCCACAACCTGAGAGAGACGATATTCCCACCAACCTGAGAGAGAAACGCCAACACACTTGAGAGAGGAAACACGTCCCCCTGAGAAGAAACACTCCACACCTGAGAGAGAAAAGTCCCACAACCTGAAGAGAAGAACGTCCACACCTGAGAGAAGAACGTCCCACACCTGAAGATAGAGAAACGGTCTCAACACCACTGAGAGAGAAACACGTTCCCACACCTGAGAAAGAGAAAAAGTCCCACACTGAAGAGAAGAAAACACGTCCCCACTAGAGGGAACGTTTTCCCACACACTGGAGCAGAACAAACGATACCCCACCTGAGAGAGAAACACGTTCCCACCCTAGAGAGAGAAACGTCCCACACCTGAAGAGAAACGTCCCACACTAAGAGAGAGGGAAGAAAACAGTTCCACACCTGAGAGAGAAACGCCCCACACTGAGAAGAGAACAGTCACACCTGAGAGAGAAACGATCCCACACCTGAGAGAGAAACACGGTCCCACACCTGAAAGAGAAACGTCCCACACCTGAAGAGAGAGAAACGTCCCACACCTTGAAGAGAACGTCCCACACCTGGAGAGAAACTGTCCCACACCTGAGAGATAAACGTCCCACACCTGAGAGAGAAACACGTCCCACCACCTGAGAGGAAACGTCCCCACAACCTGAGGAGAAACGTCCCACACCTGAGAGAGAACGTCCCACCTAGAGAGAGAAACTGTCCCACACCTTGAGAGAGAAAACGATCCCACACCTGGAGGAGAGTCCCCACACTGATGAGAAGAAACGTCCCCAACACCTGGAGAGAAACGTCCCACACCTGAGAGGAAAACACGGTCCCACACTGAGAGAAAACTCCCACACCTGAGAGAGAACGTTTCCCACACCCTGAGAGGAAACGTCCACACCTGCAAGAGAGAACATGTCCACACCTGAGAGAGAAACGTCCCACACCTGAGAGAGAAAACGTCCCACACTGAGGAAGAACAGATTCCACACCTGAGGAGAGAACGTCCCACACCTGAGGAGAAACGTCCACACTGAGAAACGTCCCACACCTTGAGAGAGAAAAAACGTTCATCACACCTGAGAGAGAAACGTCCCACACCTGAGAGAGAAGAAAACGTTCCCACACTGAGAGAGAGAAACGTCCACACCTTGAGAGAGAGAACGTCCCACACCTGAGAGAGAAACGTTCCCACACCTGAGAGAGAGAAACACGCTCCAACACCTGAGAGAGAAAACACTCCCACACCTGAGAGAGAAACCGTCCCACCTGAGAGAGAAACACGTCCACACGCTGAGAGAGAGAAACGTCCCACACCTGAGGAGAGAAACGTCCCACACCTGGAGAGAGAACGTCCCACACCTGAGAGAGAAACACGTCCCCCACACCTGAGAGAGAAACACGTCCACACCTGCAGAGAGAAACACGTCCCACACTGAGAGAGAAACACGTTCCCACACCTCGAGAGAAACGTCCCACACCTGAAGAGGAAACGTCCCACACCTGAGAGAGAAAACACGATTCCACACCTGAGAGAGAAACAGTCCACACCTGAGAGAGAAACACGTTCCAACACCTGAGAGAGAAACACGTCCCACCACCTGAGGAGAAACACGTCCACACCTGAGAAGAGAACGTCCCCACTGAGAGAGAACACGCTCCCACACCTAGAGAGAGAAAACGTCCCACACCTGAGAGAGAAACAGTTCCACTGACAGAGAACGTTCCACTGAGAGAGAACGTTCCACTGACAGAGAACGTTCCACTGAGAGAGAAGTTTCACACACCTTGAGAGAGAAACGTCCCACACCTGAGAGAGAAACGTCCCACACCTGAGAGAGAAACGTCCCACCCTGAAAGGAGAAACGTCCCACACCTGAGAGCAGAAACGCTCCACACCTGAGGAGAGAAACGTCCCACACCTGAGAGAGAAACGTCCCACACCTGAGAGAGAACGTCCCACACCTGAAATGAGAAACGCTCCCACCCTTGAGAGAGAACACGTCCCCACACCTGAGAGAGAAACGTCCCACACTTGAAGAGAGAAACGTCCCACACCTGAGAGAAGAGAACTCCCACACCTGAAGAGAAACCACGTCCCACACCTGAGAGAGAAACAGTTCACACACCTTGAAAGAGAAACGTCCCACACCTGAGAGAGAAACGCTCCACACCTGAGAAGAGGAACGTCCCACACCTGATGAGAGAAAACGTCCCACACCTGAGAGAGAAACGTCCCACACCTGAGAGAGAAACGTCCCACACCTTGAAAAGAGGAAACGTTTCCCACACTGAAAGAGACGTGTCCCACACCTGAAAGAGAAACGTCCCACACTTGAAAGAGACGTGTCCCGCACCTGTCCCACACCTGTCCTATTCCAAGAAAGATTCCGCATCAAAACTGTCCATAAAAGGCAGATTCACGCCGTGTTTCGGTGAATCTGAGACGATACTATATAAAGCTCTTTTCTGCAGCGTTTCCCTCTGCGTCGTTTGATCTGAAAAATCTTCCAAAAAAAGACTCGAGTGTTCAGTCCCGCCCCTTTTCCCGCGCCTCTCGAACGACCCGCCATGTTATCTTCCACCTCTTTTACCTTAAACCTTTGGGACGTTGTACAACCCGCTGTCGGTGCGAAAGTCCTGCACATAACGAGTGTCGAGCTGTACATAGGCTGTAAATAAACCCTTTCAAGTCAGATTTTAACTAAAAGTTAGGTTTTTTGTTTTTTTGTAGTGATAAGTTCTTTATACGACACTGCCACGGGACGATCTGTCGGCACCGCTCCACATCGCCACAGGGAGTGATGAGTATTATGAAACGCTCATTGTCTCTGAAACCAGACAAATGTTAGAAAATAGATCGAAATGTATGTCAGTTACGGAGAAGTGTCACCTGCCTCATTTCCTAGTTATCCAGAGTGTTGTTGATGTCTGGAGATATTTTTTTCTTAATTCATGCAGTTCTTATATTTGAAGAGTCTAGTGGCGCTAGGCTAATGCTAGGCTAGTGCATGTCTATGGTATCAGTTAGCCTGCATTAAAAACAGTGTGACCCACTCCACAGTGCACCTGAGGCAAATCACTTATAACACCAGACTAACCATATAAATGTCTGTGTTAATAGAATCATTTAAAATAACTTATATTTGAGCAGCATCAGCTTCGTGGCTGTAAGCTAACGCAGCGGCGGAGTGATCTGCGAGAAATAGTCCTCAAAATGCGGTAATTCAGCTTCATAAATGGCTAACACACCACGCGCTAACACACACGCGCTAACACACACGCGCTAACACACACGCGCTAACACACACGCGCTAACACACACGCCTAACACACACGCGCTAACACACACACGCGCTAACACGTGTTGATTAACTCACCGCTCAGCCTGGCCCCCATCGGGTTATGGGATCGCGTTGGTTATAAAGTGAATCCACTTTGATTCTGGCCGAGGTTCACCAAACATCCATCAGGTTATTTGATAAAGTCGCTGAATCCCAGAAAGAATTCCAACTTCTGGCGAGTGCACTCTTCTTTAGGACGGTTGAATAGTCCTGTTCCTCTCGTAGCCATGGGCCGTAGCCGTGGCTGCGTTGTTTAGCCTCGTGGGACAGCACAGACGCATCGGAGTTCTTTTTATTTTTTCAAATTTTTTTATTTCTCTCTTACAACAACAAAATGAAAACGCTGTTTTATAAATTAAAATCAGGCCGTAAGGCATTACATTACAGACGTCGAGCATTCCGTTCCTTTGTACGACACAACTGACAACTCAGTGGTTTACCAGGAGGGCGGAGCAGCAGGATTCAGGAGGATTATTAGAACTGTGTGAATGAAGCCAAAACCGCTCTGGGGTGTTTTGAGAAGGAAATAGCAAAACAACATGGCTAAAAGCTCCAAAAAGTCGATTTTTGCATGATATAGGACCTTTAACACAGACATTTATATGGTTAGTCTGGTGTTATAAGTGATTTACTCAGGTGCACTGTGGAGTGGGTCAGACTGTTTTTTATGCAGGCTAACTGATACATAGACATGCACTAGCCTAGCATTAGCCTAGCGCCACTAGACTCTTCAATATAAGAACTGCATGAATTTAAGAAAAATATCTCCAGACATCAACACACTCTGGGCTCATTTCCTAGTTATCCAATGTCAAAATCCTGAAATATCCCTTTAACCGAACATTCTCCGTCATTTACAGAATATTTTTAGCTTCAACAATTTTTTTTATTTTAATTAAATAAATTAAAATAAAGACGCAGCTCTGTCTCTGAGCGCACCAGACTCTCGCTCTAAAAGCAGCTTCACTGTTTAACACAGCGTTTAGTGCCGCGATGGATCTCACATCGAAGCTGAGAGCGCACGGATTTGGATAAATACTGTATGTGAAGGACCGAGAGAGGAGAGGTGTGTGAAGGTACGAGCATGTGGACGAGCGGGGCGTAGTGCAGAGCTGCAAACTGCTAAATATTGTTCTGTTCACTGTTTCTTAAAGCAGAACTAAGTAACGTGTTTACCTTAATAAATCCTTTCCGTAGTCCCTCTGGGGTATACAAGTGTTAATGGGATGATTGGGGGTCTTTCATCTCCCCCTGGTGTCTCTGGGTCGGAGTCACCAATACACACTAATGGAATCACAAAGAAGAAGCTAACAGGCTACGGGGCAAAGCTAACTGCGGCTAGCTCCATCTTAAACAGTATTTACAGCCAAGTTTGAGTGAAACAAATGATCTCCATTGTGTAACTGGATGAACAATATCCCTCTGTCCCTTTGTCTTTTCCGTCAGCGTAGTATTTACTCTCACGGACAATTAATGATTAAAAACGCAACATGCTACGACACCTGCAGTGGCGCTTATGGCCTCTGGGGCATGAGTTACTTAGTACTGCTTTAAACATTGCGTTAAAAATGTGTATATGCAAATAATAAGCTCCACTTTCCATTTGTATGAGTGAAATCTGAGCCTTGATATTGAGGAGCAGACGAGGCTCTGAATAAGTCGTCCTCCTTTAGCACCCGAGTTCAAACACATTTCTTGAAGTGTATTTTCTAATATTCATCGAGCTTTAGTCCGACGCTCAGTTTCAGAGACAAAGACGCTTTAGATTTCCCCCCAAAGCTGCGCTTCCGCCTCGACCCCGAGCAGAGTTTTCCTTTATTCTGTGGTATTTTTTAATTAAACTGTTTCCTGTCGCGTCGTGGAGCGGCTCCCTCCGATTGGCCGGTCGAGGGAGTGGGCGTGTACATACTTCGGAAGCGTTGCTACGGAAACACTGCAAATATTTATGTAGAAATGTAAGAAAAAGTGTGTAAAAAAGACGAGACGGCGCCACCTGGGAACTGTACAGAAGCACTGGCTGCAAAACGCCATCATTATTAACGTTAGTCTGATACTACTACTACTACTACTACTATACTACTACTACTACTACTACTACTACTGCAGCAGGTTAGTGTTACTCTGTGAGAGACGGAGACGCGACGAGTGAAGCCGTTTGGACAAAATCTGCTCAAGAACGAAATTTGTTGGAAATTTAGGGACAAAAAAAGTCCAATATCACATTTCCAACGTTTTAAGTTCAAAACCAGACGACACAAAAAGTTTTTTTACGAGAAATAAGTGAATTTTTTGCGCATTTTGCACATTCAACTTTATTCTTGCTAATTTGTGTATTTTTTCCCCTTGTAAATTTGCTTTTTTTTGCTGGGGAATTTGCTGTTAAGGCGAGTTGAGGCTTTTATTTTGAAAACGCAGCACATTTAAGGCTTTTATTTTGAAAACGCCACAATTTAAAGCTTTTATTTTGAAAACGCCACAATTTAAAGCTTTTATTTTGAAACGCCGCACATTTAAGGCTTTTTATTTTGAAAACGCCGCACATTTAAAGCTTTTATGTTGAAAACGCCGCACATTTAAGGCTTTTATTTTGAAAACGCCACAATTTAAAGCTTTTATTTTGAAAACGCCACAATTTAAAGCTTTTATTTGAAAACGCCACACATTTAAAGCTTTTATTTTGAAAACGCCGCACATTTAAGGCTTTTATTTTGAAAACGCCGCACATTTAAAGCTTTTATGTTGAAAACGCCGCACATTTAAAGCTTTTATGTTGAAAACGCCGCAAACTTAAGGCTTTTATTTTGAAAACGTCGCAAACTTAAGGCTTTATTTTGAAAACGTCGCAAACTTAAGGCTTTTATTTTGAAAACGTCACACATTTAAAGCTTTTATGTTGAAAACGCCGCAAACTTAAGGCTTTTATTTTGAAAACGTCGCAAACTTAAGGCTTTTATTTTGAAAACGTCGCAAACTTAAGGCTTTTATTTTGAAAACGTCACACATTTAAAGCTTTTATTTTGAAAACGCCGCACATTTAAAGCTTTTATTTTGAAAAATGAAAATTATATATTGAAAAATCTATGCAATTTTTGGCCATTTTTATATGAAAACATGAAATGGCAGAAAACTTGCAACACACTCTTTTCATATTTATACCAGTGATGTTTAGATAAAGTTTTAAATTCATATCTCTACATTTGTGTGCGTTTTCTCATAGTTTTGCTTGTATAAATCTCACAAATGCCTTTTCATTTTAGATCCTGAACAGTTTCTTTATCCCAAACGTCGCAGCCAAAACATCACAAAAGCATCACATTTCCAGATGTTTTAAACCCAAACCAGACGACAGTAAAGTCTTCCACAGCTCTAACCGTCTCTAACCAGCGCCACACGGTTTCTAACGGCGTTTTGTCCAAACGAGCTCCACTGGCCGCGCTCCGCTTCCAGAAAGTCGTCTGAGAGTTTGACCGTTAGTTTTTTAATAAAAGATGTATTTGCCAATGTTGACCACTAGGGGAGCGTGCGTTACTATGAGAGACTCGCGCCGACGGGAAGCCACGGAGGAACTTCTTTATAAAACGTTGCTGAAGAACAACAGGGGAGTTTTTCGTGTTTTATTTTGGTGCTTTTTATGGTTTGATTTAGAAAAGTTAGAGCAGAGAGAACAGGAAGGAAAGAGAAGTGTTGGGGAGGTTTGGGTCAAATGCAGTCACAGTATTTACATTTGTAGTTTGAGTATTTTTATATCGGGTTGTTACATTTGTGCGTCACTGAAAGGTCTAAACAAAGACTAAACCAGGATTTTACGCTCGATTTGGCTCCAGTGTTTTCAGCCAAAACAGTTGTTACATTTGTACGGCGGCCCATTAGTGCCATTTAGAAACAAAAGGATCAGTTTAAACGGGAAAAGTAACACTAATAGTAACGCACTAATAATGCAGCTTTGAAACGTGCACATTTGCTACAAACAAAACTAAGATACGAGAAATAAAATGGTTAATTTCCTATTATTTTTTTAAATAATTATTACATAAAAAGTGTGCTGTTTTGCATGTATTGTTTACACGTGCTTTATTTTATTTATTGACAAATTCTATACTTTTCGCACAAATTTTGGCTTTTTTTATATTAATGTGTTCATTCTTGCATACTCGTACATATCGTATTAAGTTTAACAAATGTACTTTTTTTTCCTACACATTTAAAAAAAAATCACATTAATTTAAATTATTTTTTCCTTTCCAGAGGTGGGTAGAGTCGCCAAAATATTTACTCAACTAACGTTACTTTGAAATAATTTTACTCCAGCACAAGTAAAAGTAGTGACTTAAACCCCTCTGACGTTTACAAAGAAAATACAGAAAAACTAAATAATTCTAAAGAACAAGGAGCATGAGATGAGCTACATCGGTTTTGTATCGATATATAATTTGTCGCTTAAGTATTTGCTCACAGTGAGAATTTCTTTTTGACTCAAGTAAAAGCAAAAAGTACAGTATAAATTTTCTATTTTTGCTTATTATAAATCTCACTTTTTCTACTTTTTTTCTCTCGATTCATTTGGAACGCAGACTTTACACATTTGCAATTTTTTCTCTTGCAATTTTCTCATTTTAAATTCCCTAACTGTTTAAACTGGAAAGCTTTTATTTGTAAATGGCCCTCATGAGCCGCCGTAGCTTTGGGTTTCGGCACAAAAACACAAGTACAGTGTTGTCCGTCTTTTTATGTTTTGGTTGAGATTGTTCGAGAGATTTTAGAAAATACATAGGGTTTTTTGTACTGTTTCGTCCAATCAGGCGACAGAGGGGCGTGGCTTCCTGTCCCAGCGCGCGACGGACTCCGTTTCCCAGCATGCCTCAGGGCCGTTACGTTTATGAGCCAGTATTAACCCTTTTCTTTCTGGTGCCATGGTTTTTTTTAGTAGTTTTCTAAGAGTTTTGCACAGTGGGGACGGTCCGACGCCTGGGCCGTCCCGTCAGCTGCGTTTTTGCCAATTTATTCCCTTTGTTTTTACGTATTTGTCAAAGTCGGATTCTGGGGCCATTTCCTCGGCGGAAAAAAAGACAAGCCAAGAACATTTCGTTACGTTTTAAGTTTCATGTTTTTGTTGTTTTTCGGACTCGGCTCGAAACTGAAAACTCAGAACGTCCAATAAATGATTCCCAATGTGACCCGGACTCTGTCTTTATTTCTGTGGATTTAAAGGTAAAAGGGGCTAAAACATGTACAATAACAGGGGAGAGTGGGGGAAGTGGATCTTTACATGATTTGAACTTGTCAGACGTGTTAATTTTGTCCAAACTTCCCTGACAGTTTGAAACAGCCTCTCATCATTTAAAGGATCAGCTCTGAGCTTCATTCATGTGAGAACAAACATGAAGCCGAGGACCACGATTATAAGATTATAACGTATATTATAAATGTAAAGTCGACATTTTCAAAAGACAAACTAAATTAAAATGCGTTTTCAAAATGAACAGTGTTAGACAAAGAATGTTTTGGCCTGATACAAAAACAATCGTCACAAAAAACAGATACATGTTGGTCCATTTTGTCTGATGGCCATTTTGTTTGGTATAAAAGCAGTTTAATGGTTAATGCAGATTTCTTATAAGTCGAAACACGTCAGTAAAATCACACACATTCATAATGCCTCAGAGACATCATCTACAGGAGTGTATACAAATATAACGTTTTTGCATAAAATTGCGAATGGGGAACATTAAAATGTACAAAATTAAGATTTGCTGGTGTAGCAGGTAAAATGAGCCACAAGACATTTTATTTTGAAGACCAACATCTTTATAACCATAGATGATTTTTGAAGATGCAAACAAATAGAAAGCTTCAATGAAGGTACTTGAGTCATCAGATACCATTTTGTATCTGTTCTGCTTTACACGATAACCACCAGCTCATCTGACCCGACTCTTCTCCAGATGATGCTGACCGGGTCCGGCGCTCGCACTGCATTAGTGAATCTTATGCAATGAGCCACGTTCTTGTAAAATGTACCAAAGTGCATAACGTGTCTTAAGTTCATGGATTTCCTATAATAGCCAGCCTAGTACTGGGCTAGTGAGACGTTGCCTCGGTATGACGCGGCTTCGTGTTCATCATAGACGTCCATAGCTCTGGTAAGGTGTAGAATTCATCATTTATTTCAGGGCAAAATCCATTAAAACAACAGTTATACAAACTAAACCGTCGCGCCCTTCCGGGGTCGACACCGGTCTCTACATTAATTAACCCGGCCTATATGCACATGGCGATAGCGCCACACAGGGTACCAACAACACAAAAACAAATTCATGAATGCCATATTTGGCTCCTATTGCTGGGTTTCAGTGACATCACAGCGTTCCAAAGGCCAATACTATTATATAGAGGTAAAATTATTTTGTTTTTGAGGAAATGTTTGGTCTTGTACAGAGAGATCATGGACCAGTGACTGATATTAATGATCATTTGTGTAATACATACATTTTCTTTTGAGCTACGACTTGTGAAAGTGTAATGTAGTTAATAGGAAAAACTGGCTCCTCCTCCACTGTGACATCATCACATTCTAGAACCTGAAACCCAGCAATACCTATAATAAACTTCTGATGCTGCTGTGGCTCTAACGCTGCAGGACCTGCTTTATACTTTCATATAGTTACATGTTTTTAATGTCAGAGTCACACTCGAGATCGGAGAGTTCAAGAACCTTCAGGAGGCAGCAGTGCATTGTGGGATTGTTCTTAGCTCCTTATGGTGATGAGGACATGGTGAGGTTCCTCTGCTAAAGGAGGGAAGACTCCAGTAAAACAATCACTGATCCGTCTTCAGAGACATCGTTTATTAACAGGAGAAACATTCTTTCCTTCTGGACGTTTGGAATAAATAAATCTAAAACAGCAGCTGAGTTCAGTCGGAGCGCGGCCTCTTCTGTTCCTCTGCACGGCGCCCCTCGCTGGACACGGAGCGCAGCGCGGCTCGGCACAGCAGGAAGAACCAGTACAGCTGCAGCGGCCACAGCAGCGCCGCGCCCACGTTACACTGCCAGGGGGCGCTGCGGAGCACGGAGAGCAGCGGCGCCGCGGAGAAGCTGCGGGACAGACACAGAGCGACTTTAGCACTTTCTCTGTTTTTACACTTTCTCTGTTATTTTTTTTTTTTTACACTTTCTCTGTTATTACACTTTCTCTGTTATTACACTTTTCTGTTTTTTTTCTCTGTTTTTACACTTTTCTCTGTTTTACACTTTCTCTGTTTTACACTTTTCTCTGTTTTTACACTTTCTCTGTTTTTACACTTTCTCTGTTTTTACTTCTCTGTTTTACTTTTTTTTTACTTTTCTGTTTTTACACTTTCTCTGTTATTACACTTTTCTCTGTTTTACACTTTCTCTGTTTTTACACTTTTCTCTGTTTTACACTTTCTCTGTTTTTACACTTTCTCTGTTTTACACTTTCTCTGTTTTTACACTTTCTCTGTTATTACACTTTTCTCTGTTATTACACTTTTCTCTGTTTTTACACTTTTCTCTGTTTTTACACTTTCTCTGTTATTACACTTTCTCTGTTTTACACTTTTTCTGTTTTTACACTTTTTCTGTTTTACACTTTCTCTGTTTTTACACTTTCTCTGTTTTTACACTTTCTCTGTTTTTACACTTTCTCTGTTATTACACTTTTCTCTGTTTTTACACTTTCTCTGTTTTTACACTTTCTCTTTTTACACTTTCTCTGTTACACTTTCTCTGTTATTACACTTTTCTCTGTTATTACACTTTCTCTGTTTTTACACTTTCTCTGTTTTACACTTTCTCTGTTTTTACACTTTTCTCTGTTTTTACACTTTTTCTCTGTTTTACACTTTCTCTGTTTTTACACTTTCTCTGTTTTTTACACTTTCTCTGTTTTTACACTTTCTCTGTTATTACACTTTCTGTTATTACCTTGTTTTTACACTTTCTCTGTTATTACACTTTCTCTGTTATTACACTTTCTCTGTTTTACACTTTTCTCTGTTTTTACACTTTTCTCTGTTTTTACACTTTTCTCTGTTTTTACACTTTCCTTTTTTAACACTTTCTCTGTTTTTACACTTTTCTCTGTTTTACACTTTCTCTGTTATTACACTTTCTCTGTTTTTACACTTTTCTCTGTTTTTACACTTTCTCTGTTATTACACTTTCTCTGTTATTACACTTTCTCTGTTTTTACACTTTTCTCTGTTTTTACACTTTTCTCTGTTATTACACTTTCTCTGTTTTTACACTTTTCTCTGTTTTTTCACTTTTTCTTGTTTTTTTTTTTTACCTTTCTCTGTTATTACCTTTCTCTGTTTTTACACTTTCTCTGTTTTACACTTTTCTCTGTTATTACACTTTTCTCTGTTTTTACACTTTTCTCTGTTTTTACCTTTCTCTGTTTTTACACTTTCTCTGTTTTTACACTTTTCTCTGTTTTTACACTTTCTCTGTTATTACACTTTCTCTGTTTTTACACTTTTCTCTGTTTTTACACTTTCTCTGTTTTTACACTTTTCTCTGTTATTCCTTTCTCTGTTATTACACTTTCTCTGTTTTTACACTTTCTCTGTTTTTACACTTTTCTCTGTTTATTACACTTTCTCTGTTATTACCTTTCTCTGTTTTTACACTTTCTCTGTTTTTCACTTTCTGTTATTACACTTTCTCTGTTTTTACACTTTCTCTGTTATTACACTTTCTCTGTTATTACACTTTCTCTGTTATTACACTTTCTCTGTTATTACACTTTTCCTCTGTTATTACACTTCTCTGTTTTTAACTTTTCTCTGTTATTATTTTCTCTTTTTACACTTTCTGTTATTACACTTTCTCTGTTTTTACACTTTCTCTGTTATTACACTTTCTCTGTTAACTTTTCTCTGTTATTACACTTTTCTCTGTTTTTACACTTTCTCTGTTATTACACTTTCTCTGTTTTTACACTTTTCTCTGTTATTACCTTTCTCTGTTATTACACTTTTCTTTTTTACCTTTCTGTTTTTACACTTTTCTCTGTTATTACACTTTTCTCTGTTTTTCATTTCTTGTTTTTACACTTTCTTGTTATTACACTTTCTCTGTTATTACACTTTTCTCTGTTTTTACACTTTTCTCTGTTATTACACTTTTCTCTGTTTTTACACTTTCTTTTTTTTTTTTTTCTTATCTCTGTTTTTACACTTTTCTCTGTTATTACACTTTCTCTGTTTTTTACACTTTTCTCTGTTATTACACTTTCTCTGTTTATTACACTTTCTCTGTTTTTACACTTTCTCTGTTTTTACACTTTTCTCTGTTATTACGCTTTCTCTGTTATTACGCTTTCTCTGTTTTACACTTTCTCTGTTTTTACCTTCTCTGTTATTACCTTTCTCTGTTTTTACACTTTCTCTGTTTTTACACTTTCTCTGTTTTTACACTTTTCTCTCTGTTTTTACCTTTCTCTGTTTTTACACTTTCTCTGTTTTTACACTTTCTCTGTTTTTACATTTCTCTTTTTTACCTTTTCTTGTTTTACACTTTCTTGTTTTTACGCTTTCTCTGTTTTACCTTTTCTGTTTTTACGCTTTCTCTGTTATTACCTTTCTCTGTTTTTACGCTTTCTCTGTTATTACGCTTTTCTCTGTTATTACGCTTTCTCTGTTTTTACGCTTTCTCTGTTTTTACACTTTCTCTGTTATTACGCTTTCTCTGTTTTACACTTTCTCTGTTATTACACTTTCTCTGTTATTACACTTTCTCTGTTTATTCCTATCACTTTTCTCTGTTATTTACACTTTCTCTGTTATTACACTTTCTCTGTTTTACACTTTTCTCTGTTATTTACACTTTTCTCTGTTTTTACACTTTCTCTGTTATTACGCTTTCTCTGTTTTTACGCTTTCCTCTGTTATTACGCTTTCTCTGTTTTTTACGCTTTCTCTGTTATTACACTTTCTCTGTTTTCGCTTTTTTGTTTTACGCTTTCTCTGTTATTACACTTTCTCTGTTATTAAGCTTTCTCTGTTGATTACGCTTTCTCTGTTATACACTTTTCGCTGTTTTTACACTTTTCCTCTGTTTTTACCACTTTCTCTGTTTTTACGCTTTCTCTGTTTGTGTACACTTTCTCTGTTTTTACACTTTCTCTGTTTTTTACACTTTCTCTGTTTTACACTTTCTCTTTTTTGTACAGCTTTCCTCTGTTTTTACGCTTTCTCTGTTATTACGCTTTCCTCTGTTTTTACACTTTTCTCTGTTTTTACACTTTTTCTCTGTTTTTACACTTTCTCTGTTTTTACACTTTCTCTGTTTTTACACTTTCTCTGTTTTTACACTTTCTCTGTTTTTACACTTTCTCTGTTATTACGCTTTCTCTGTTTTACACTTTCTCTGTTATTACACTTCTCTGTTATTACACTTTCTCTGTTTTTACACTTTCTCTGTTTTTACACTTTCTCTTTTTACACTTTTGGTTGGGACGTTTGAGCTGCTTTGGAGAAAAACTAAAGACTGATTTAATTCTTAATTACCCACTCACCAACAGAACACACTTTACTTTAAGGTGTTTGTGACGTGTTACTGACTGTGGCCTGACATGGATGTTTCATTCACTGACTTTGTGTCCATGTGTAGCACGGAATCCCCCCGACAACGCTCTAAACCAAACCACTGCTGCTTCTGGCTCCTAGTTCTCCTCACATTTGAGTCATTTCTAAATGTGAGCGTTTAAGTTAATGATTGCGACTTTGTCATTTTCGCACACACACGAAAGTCTGGCTGTGAGATAAATCAATGCAATAAAAATACTAGACGGGCCAGGGGTAGGAACAGCGTTCCGGCACCTTGGGTAGTTTTATGATTCATTTGCTGAAGCTGCGCTGGACAGAAGTCTAGTTTTCAAGAGAGAAACTGGAGAATAATCATAAGATCAGCAGCAGCTCAGTCCGCTCCTCATGCGTGCGGGTTTAACGCGCCTCGATATAACAGCATTTATCACGAAATCAACTTTATGGACATAAACTGATTAGTTTATGTCCATAAAGTTGATGATAAACGGAGTCCACTCTTCCCAAGCTTTAGCCCACTTTTTGTTTCGTATCAATCAGCCTCATATTTTCGGTTTTAGAGATAAATGTAGGAAGCATAAAGAAGAGAAAAGGCGATAAAACAGTATCCTGGCTAACGCCAGACTAAAATCACAAGTGATATTTTAGTTTGGGGACCACCAATTCATTTTCTCGTAGGAGAGGTGTGGTTTACGATTGTCCATAGCCGTTTATTGGGCGCTACGAATGTCTCTCATGCGTCTGCACGTAGCCATAGCCAATCGTATCATGGTATCAGATGACGTATGACGTACCTGCTGTAAACTTTTGAGCTAAACTATTTAGAACACGTTCTAAAGCTTGATCGAAAGATGGCATCGCGTCTGCTGCTGTCATGTTGGATCCGTAAATATTTATATATTTTTTTTTTATCCCTAAACAAACTACAAGCTTCCGTATGTCAAATAGCGCGTCATCGTCTTACCGTCCCTCCTCGTTCTGTGATTGGTCCCAAATCGATGGAAAAATGTCGGCCATGGTCCCAGGCTGTTGTGAAGTTCGAAAAGATTCGAGCGCACACAGCAGTCTGGCGTTAGCCAGGCTAGTAAAACAGTGCGGCGTAACGGTGCGATGTCGGCCTTTTTCACAAAGTATTCCCTCTGATCTGATCCTCTGAATCTGCCCGCGGTTTAAAAGTAACAACGGAGT
The DNA here is from genome assembly GCA_007210695.1 of Neogobius melanostomus. Classification (NCBI taxonomy): domain Eukaryota; kingdom Metazoa; phylum Chordata; class Actinopteri; order Gobiiformes; family Gobiidae; genus Neogobius; species Neogobius melanostomus. Next base: position 61,622 of record VHKM01000332.1, on the reverse strand, counting down.
CATGAATCCTGACTAAAGTTTAGTCTTTAGACTCATCTGGAGCCTGTGTCTCCTCCTCTAGCTCAGCGTGATGAGCAGCTACAGACGGAGGAGGAACAGGGGCGGAGCTGACACAGGCAGCAGAGGGACTGGGGCCCCACAGCAGAGGGGCCCACAGGGAAACATTTACACAGGATTTTGACAGTACATTAAAACAATAAATAAATAGATAAAATAATAAAAGTCTATTTGCAGCTATCAAATCAGTGTGCTTCTTTTTTTTGTTTAGGAAATTAATCATAATGTTGACAGTTCTGATTCTCATCACTGTATAAGGCTAATTCAAACAGCATATTTTTGCCTTAAATACACCAGATTGCACTAAATTGTAGGCGTAGTACAGATAGTATTTGTAGTATTGCAGTAGTATTTGCAGTACCGGCTGTAGGCGTAGTACACATAGTATTTGTAGTATTGCAGTAGTATTTGCAGTACCGGCTGTAGGCGTAGTACATGTATGGAAACAGCAGGACTCGCAGCAGAGAAGGTCAGGATCATCACGACGCCGTTCACTTTGTGCAGAAGAGAATCCTGTCGCTCGAACTGAACAAAGAGTTAAAGACTTTAAACCTCATTATAACAGAAACTAAACAAACTAAACAAACTAAACAAACTAAACAGAAACTAAACAAACTAAACAAACTAAACAGAAACTAAACAGAAACTAAACAAACTAAACAGACTAAACAGAAACTAAACAAACTAAACGGATCAGGACATGTTTGAACAGAGGAATGAGGGAAAAGTCCAAAGACACAAAACAGGAAACTGGAGCAAAAACAGTCGAGTGAAATCACGATTTACCAAAAAGCATAAATTTAAGGCCAGTTTGGATCAAAGTTAACGACGTTTAAAGCCTTTGTTTTGACACAATATTTATTTATTTTATCATTAATTTGTAATAATGAATAAAGATCGAAATGACTGAAAGATCTGCACAATTACAAACAGTTTATTTCCAATGTTAAGAAATTATTTTCAATTTTACCCCTAATATTTTTTCTGAGACAAGGTTAAGACAATTTCCCCTATTTTTTTATTTTTACCCAATTTTTTTTCCCTGGATGAGTTAGACCCGCCCTCTGTCCTTCAGACTCACCTGTTAGACCCGCCCCTCTGTCCTTCAGACTCACCTGTTAGACCCGCCCCCTTGTCCTTCAGACTCACCTGTTAGACCCGCCCCTCTGTCCTTCAGACTCACCTGTTAGACCCGCCCCCCTGTCCTTCAGACTCACCTGTTAGACCCGCCCCCTCTGTCCTTCAGACTCACCTGTTAGACCCACCCCTCTGTCCTTCAGACTCACCTGGATGAGTTAGACCCGCCCCCTGTCCTTCAGACTCACCTGTTAGACCCGCCCCTCTGTCCTTCAGACTCACCTGTTAGACCCGCCCCTCTGTCCTTCAGACTCACCTGTTAGACCCGCCCCTCTGTCCTTCAGACTCACCTGGATGAGTTAGACCCGCCCTGTCCTTCAGACTCACTGTTAGACCCCCCTCTGTCCTTCAGACTCACCTGTTAGACCCGCCCCCCTGTCCTTCAGACTCACCTGTTAGACCCGCCCCCCTGTCCTTCAGACTCACCTGTTAGACCCGCCCCCTGTCCTTCAGACTCACCTGTTAGACCCGCCCCTCTGTCCTTCAGACTCACCTGGATGAGTTAGACCCGCCCCCTGTCCTTCAGACTCACCTGTTAGACCCGCCCCTCTGTCCTTCAGACTCACCTGGATGAGTTAGACCCGCCCCCTGTCCTTCAGACCACCTGTTAGACCCGCCCCTCTGTCTTCAGACTCACCTGTTAGACCCGCCCCTCTGTCCTTCAGACTCACCTGGATGAGTTAGACCCGCCCCCCTGTCCTTCAGACTCACCTGTTAGACCCGCCCCCTGTCCTTCAGACTCACCTGGATGAGTTAGACCCGCCCCCCTGTCCTTCAGACTCACCTGTTAGACCCGCCCCCCCTGTCCTTCAGACTCACCTGGATGAGTTAGACCCCCCCCTGTCCTTCAGACCACCTGGATGAGGACTTTTCCCAGGCAGAGGAACGGCGTGCTGAGCTCCGGCAGCAGCAGGACGCCCTGGAAGAAATCTCCTTTCCCTCCACGCCAGAACTGCAGACACACAAACAAACACACAAACAAACACACACACACTTATAACTCTATCTTAGTGAGGACACTCATAGACATAATGTATAACCCAGACCTAACCTGAACCCTAAACCCTAACCCTAATCTAAACCCAATTCTACCCCTAACCCTAAAACCACATCTTGACCCTCAAACATTCCTTCAAATAAGTGACGACCACCCAAAATGTCCTCACTCTGTCCAAACTCAAACTGGTCCTCAGAATGTCGTAAGTACAAGAACACACACACCACACCACACACACACACACACACACACACACACCACACACACACACACACACACACACACACACACACACACACACACACACACACACACACACACACACCACACACACACACACAACACACACACACACACACACACACACTTCAGTCGAGACACCGCGTGATTTAACCTCCAGTTGCGCCCCTGACCTGCAGGAGGAGAAGTTGATCATGGCGGTTTGCGCTCGGCCTGACTTGTATGACACGCCTCCTAATTATGACGCTTGCAAAACTTCACGCGCCGCAAACGGGCGTTTCTCGCGAGTGTGAAGCGGCCATGTTTGGCTCCAACTAGAGGCTGACGGAGCGTGGACGCACGTTCGGTCTGAACGCACCTTCAGCTTTCAAATGAGGCGTTACTCTGGCCTCTGTGAGCTCTCAGGCCAGAAGCTTTAGATTTGAGTAAAGCTGAACTTGGTCTTGTGTGTTCACCACGGAGGCGGGGTTTAGCACGGAGGCGGGGCTTACCACGGAGGCGGGGAAGCAGAAAACGACCATGAAGACGTGGTGCAGAACGAGCAACGCCTCTTTCCTCAGGAAGCCAATCACATCGCTGCGTATGCTCCTTGGCCCCGCCCCTGCTGAGCTTTGATCTTCAGCTTATGGCGGTGACAGAGAAACATGGCGGCCACATCGTAAACGAAGTACGGCATCGCGAAGAAGACGTACGCCTCAGCCAGCCAGTGTCTGAGGGAGAGACGAAGGTTAATACGACTGGACCGGTGTCAGAGAGACGAAGGTTAATACTAGGGATGGTATATTTATTTTTTTCTTTCAATTATTTACTGCACTGTAATGTCGTAGTGCACTTGAATGCAGCAGCAGTGTAGACGGGCTGCACTGACATGACTGGGGCAACAGTTTATTCAAATGATCTGAAATAAACAGTGGCTCCTAAAAATAAAGAAACTCCAGCATAAATTCACACGTCTCCAAAAGAAAGTCTGTTTTTACTCAGTTTAACAAAGTGGACACTTGGACACCACAGAGACACAGAGACACAAGTTACTGCTGTTACAACTGGACTAAAACTGTCTCCATGGACATTATTCTGACTCAGGATTAACATGAATCTTTTTCTGATGTCGCTACATCTGAGTGGTGAGTGTTGCTAAAGTTTCTCCTGACGCCAGATTTAAAACTTTGTTTGTTAGCGTAGCATAGCTTCTAACAGGCTAAAGGCTACAACACGTAAACACTGGCTTTCTGTCATCATGTAGGTTTACTACAGTGATGATAATGGCTCATGTTTACTGTGCCAACTTTTGTCATGTTATTGACCCGTGAAAACGAGGTGTTATGTCGCATTTTTGTGCATATTTAATTAGACGCATTTGCATCGTTAGCTGATTTTTCATTGAAAACAATGCAGTTCAAAACTCATGCTAATCCTGTAAATCTACTGTTTGCCTTTTTGCCTGCTCTAAACCAACTCTAAATCTTCAGTCTGGCCTCATAAGTTCAGTATAAGATGCTGTTAAAGTGACATGAGGCTATTTTATGCAATTCCAAAGCTTCACACAGAGCTGTCCTCAGAGAAGTCCATCAGATTTGTTTAAAGTTAAAACATGTAACTTAAACAACATGCTAGGCTACATGTTTAAATAAAAAATACAATAAATAGCAGCCTAGCATATTCCCAGTGTCACTGTTTCCCATTAATAGAGGACATGGGTAAAAAAGTATAATAATACTTTTAAATATTTAGTAAATATTTAGCCCAAAACAAAATGACATTTCACTCCAACATTGCATTTGATCTTTTTAATATTTTTCTAATAAAAAGGATTGTTTGTTCCATCATAGTGTGTGAGACTGTGAGTCCCAGGCATAAGCATTGTATTGTTTATTTTCCAATAGTGGAACGATAATTTGCTCTTTACAACATTTGAGTGAGCCTTTCTATTGAGTTTTAACGTCAAATATCGGATATCGGCAGAAAATTTTCATATCGGACTATCCCTAGTTAATATGACTGGACCGGTGTCAGAGAGACGAAGGTAAAGAGAACAATTTCCCCCAATATTAAAAAAAAAAATTCTCTATATTTTTCCCTCTTTTATATTCAATTTTACCATTATTTTTTCTGAATATTTCCAATGTTTTTTTTATTATTAATTTATTTTTTTATTTTTTTCTGAGACGGTTAAAACAGCGATTTGTCCCCATAGTTGCATATTTTCCCATTTTATTTTCTCCAATTTGTTCTAAATGTTTCACCAACTCCTTAAAGGGACTAGATGTAAGTTGGTCATTTTATACTCACTACTGCCACCTCAGGTCTTACGCGTAACTGCAGTCTCTATATTAAAGGGACACTTTGGGATTTTTGACATAGGGCCTCATTTCCTAGTTATCCAGAGTGTTGTTGATGTCTGGAGATATGATGTCTGAGGTAAATCACTTATAACACCAGACTAACCATATAAATATCTGTGTTAATAGAATAATGTTTGAAATATAACTGACCTTGCATCACATGAATTACCGCATTTTGAGGGACTATTTTCTCGCAGATCACTCCGCCGCTGCGTTAGCTTACAGCCACGAAGCTGATGCTGCTCAAATATAAGTTATTTTAAATGATTCTATTAACACAGACATTTATATGGTTAGTCTGGTGTTATAAGTGATTTACCTCAGGTGCACTGTGGAGTGGGTCACACTGTTTTTAATGCAGGCTAACTGATACCATAGACATGCTTTAGCCTTGCCCTAGCCTAGCGCCACTACGCTCTTCAAATATAAGAACTGCATGAATTTAAGAAAAAATATCTCCAGACATCAACAACACTCTGGATAACTAGGAAATGAGGCCCAATGTCAAAAATCCCGAAATATCCTTTAAGCTCGTTTTGACCTTTGTGAGTGACAGTGCAGGATGTCAGAGGCAGGTGTGGAGAACAGGTCTGTTGAGGAACATACTCCGTCTAGTCCCTTTAATGCCTGGACAGACGTGTGCAGACGTGACTTTAGATCAGACGTGACTTTAGATCAGACGTGACTTTAGACGTGACTTTAGATCAGACGAGACTTTAGATCAGAGCGAGACTTTAGATCAGACGTGACTTTAGATCAGACGTGACTTTAGATCAGACGTGACTTTAGATCAGAGCGAGACTTTAGATCAGAGCGAGACTTTAGATCAGACGTGACTTTAGATCAGAGCGAGACTTTAGATCAGACGTGACTTTAGATCAGACGTGACTTTAGATCAGACGTGACTTTAGACGTGACTTTAGATCAGACGTGACTTTAGATCAGACGTGACTTTAGACGTGACTTTAGATCAGACGAGACTTTAGATCAGACGTGACTTTAGATCAGACGTGACTTTAGATCAGAGCGAGACTTTAGATCAGAACGTGACTTTAGATCAGACGTGACTTTAGATCAGACGTGACTTTAGATCAGACGAGACTTTAGATCAGACGTGACTTTAGATCAGACGTGACTTTAGATCAGACGTGACTTTAGACGTGACTTTAGATCAGACGTGACTTTAGAGACGTGACTTTAGATCAGACGTGACTTTAGACGTGACTTTAGATCAGACGTGACTTTAGATCAGACGTGACTTTAGATCAGACGAGACTTTAGATCAGACGTGACTTTAGATCAGACGTGACTTTAGATCAGACGTGACTTTAGATCAGACGTGACTTTAGACGTGACTTTAGATCAGACGTGACTTTAGATCAGACGTGACTTTAGACGTGACTTTAGATCAGACGAGACTTTAGATCAGACGTGACTTTAGATCAGACGTGACTTTAGATCAGAGCGAGACTTTAGATCAGACGTGACTTTAGATCAGACGTGACTTTAGATCAGACGTGACTTTAGATCAGACGAGACTTTAGATCAGACGTGACTTTAGATCAGACGTGACTTTAGATCAGACGTGACTTTAGACGTGACTTTAGATCAGACGTGACTTTAGACGTGACTTTAGATCAGACGTGACTTTAGACGTGACTTTAGATCAGACGTGACTTTAGATCAGACGTGACTTTAGATCAGACGTGACTTTAGATCAGACGTGACTTTAGATCAGACGTGACTTTAGATCAGACGTGACTTTAGATCAGACGTGACTTTAGATCAGACGTGACTTTAGACGTGACTTTAGACGTGACTTTAGATCAGACGTGACTTTAGACGTGACTTTAGATCAGACGTGACTTTAGATCAGACGAGACTTTAGACGTGACTTTAGATCAGACGTGACTTTAGATCAGAGCGAGACTTTAGATCAGACGTGACTTTAGATCAGAGCGAGACTTTAGATCAGACGTGACTTTAGATCAGAGCGAGACTTTAGATCAGACGTGACTTTAGATCAGACGTGACTTTAGATCAGATGTGACTTTAGATCAGACGTGACTTTAGACGTGACTTTAGATCAGACGTGACTTTAGATCAGACGTGACTTTAGATCAGACGTGACTTTAGATCAGACGTGACTTTAGATCAGATGTGACTTTAGATCAGACGTGACTTTAGATCAGACGTGACAGACGTGACTTTAGATCAGTGACTTTAGATCAGACGTGACTTTAGACGTGACTTTAGATCAGACGTGACTTTAGATCAGACGTGACTTTAGATCAGACGTGACTTTAGACAGATGACTTTAGACGTGACTTTAGATCAGACGTGACTTTAGATCAGATGTGACTTTAGATCAGACGTGACTTTAGATCAGACGTGACTTTAGACGTGACTTTAGATCAGACGTGACTTTAGATCAGATGTGACTTTAGATCAGACGTGACTTTAGATCAGACGTGACTTTAGATCAGACGTGACTTAGATCAGAGCGAGACTTTAGATCAGACGTGACTTTAGATCAGAGCGAGACTTTAGATCAGACGAGACTTTAGATCAGACGAGACTTTAGATCAGACGCGACTTTAGATCAGACGAGACTTTAGATCAGACGAGACTTTAGATCAGACGTGACTTTAGACGTGACTTTAGATCAGATGTGACTTTAGATCAGACTGACTTTAGATCAGACGAGACTTAGACGTACTTTAGATCAGAGTGACTTTAGATCAGACGGACTTCAGATCAGACGTGACTTAGATCAGACGTGACGTAGATCAGATGTGACTTTAGATCAGACGTGACTTTAGATCAGACGAGACTTTAGATCAGACGAGACTTTAGATCAGGCGTGACTTAGACGTGACTTTAGATCAGACGTGACTTTAGAGCGAGACATAAAAGTGTCTCTGAGCTAAATCACTGAAGTCGAGTCCCGTCTTTGACACAAACAAAACCACACTTTGACTTTCAAATGAGGCCTGCGTTTCCCACAATGCACCTGTGCTCTCACCGGTCGTGGATGAGGTCGGAGCAGGAGGCGACGATGACGAGTCCGGCTGCAGACGCCATGACGGACTGAAGCGACGACACCAGCCTGCCACAGAGAATAAACCAACATGTCTGTGTTTGGTCTTTCTCACGCTTATTCATTCACTAATACTGACATGTTTGGTATCCACGAGATTTCAATGAACACAAGAAGAAACTTTAGCTGAGTCAGTATCATCAAACAAATATAGAGTTAATCCTTTAAAGGCACTCATGAAATACTTAGAAATAAACCATTAAACTGAAGACGTAACACACGTTTATTTCTGTTGTAACATTTTATCATACAGAAAATCAATGTGAGCGAACTTTCCATATTTAGTTCATTTCCTTTAAGGGTAAAACAATACAAAGGTTTATTTATAAAATCTACTAAAGTACTTTTAGGTTCAGGAGTTTTGTTTTTATACTGATGATGAATGAAACACCTGTCATAGAGCTTCTGTCATGTGATTGTGCTTTACAGCAGTGGGCGGGGCCAGTGGGCGGGGTCAGTCACCTCCAATACTGGAGACGTGGACGTGATCAGTCAATCTAGTAGCAGAGTTTACCCTGAAGGGGGCGCAACCCATTCATTTTCAGGCCAAAGTTAGGATTTGACACGTGTTATAATGTCAGAATAATGTCAGGGACCAGTGGACAACACTATGTCTAAAAAACTTGACTTTGTTTTTAGTTACTCTTTAAACTCACCGTGTGGCGGCGATGAGAGCGTCTGATTGGCTGCAGCCGAGCGTCCGGTGCAGCAGGTGTTTGGAGACGAGCAGGTGGGCGGGGAAGAAGGCGGAGCCTGCCAGAAGCAGCGACCACATCTCTGCCGAGGATAACCACTCTGCCAGACCCGAGAGGACACAAACCAAAGAGCTGAAGCTAGAGCTGCACCAAAAGGAAAAACAAAAAAACAAACATTATTTTTCTCACTTTGATTTGATTTGATTTTTTTTACAATAAAATCATCACGTCATAACCTCTTTAACCCCACCTTAACATGTGCATTTTCTCCAGTTCAGCTTTACCCAAATCTAAAAGCTTCAGGACTGTGATGTCATATCACTAAGCATCATGGGATTAGCAGCAATTATAAACTAATGGAGATTTAAAAGTTAAAATACTGAGTTATTGTTCACATTAAAACACTTGGATTTAGCAACACTGTTTTTAGTTTTTATACTGTTTTTAGTTTTTATACTGTTTTTAGCTCATGTTAGTCTATGGAACATGTATTTAACTGCTGCAAACATGGCGGATCTCCATGGTAACTGTGGATTTTCCTGAACTCTATAGGCCAGAGAAATGTCTCATTTGAAAGCTAAGACCTACAAAACGTTTTTCCAGCCCTTTTTTGTCGCTCTTTTTAGCTTTTAGATTTGGGTAAAGCCAAACCGGAGAACATGTGCTGTTCAGAGGTGAAAGAGGGAGGAGTTTATAGACGATCACTTTAACAAAGATATAAAGACATTACTTTGTGTCGTTGTCACGGCGATTATTGAGACTCAAAGTAAAGATTTGATGAAAAGAGTAACTTTACCAGAGTAGTTACGAGTATAAATACCAGCGGTGGAAAGTAACAAAGTAAAAAAGTACAAATTATAAGTACTTTTACTTTACTTAAGTACATTTTATGATGAATACTTTTTACTTTTACTCCACTACATTTTTAAATTGGGTTAAAAGTAAAAGTATTTTATTTTCAAAGTGACCTCTTTATGATGAACTGGTTTAGTCCCAGTTTAGACCTGGTTTGATTCAAATGATTTTGCACATTAAACATTAAAAATCCTGCACTTTAAACTCTTAAATACTTTTACTTTTTACTTATAAAGTACATTTTAAAATGCACACTTTTGTACTTTTACCTAAGTACATTTTTGGTCGTGTATCTGCACTTTTACTTCTTCCACCACTGATAAACACTACACTGACGATAGGCAAACATGAGTATTTGAAAGCTCAGAACGTCCTGCAGCTGGACTTAAAGAGTGATGGAGAAACAGGGATTATTCAGATTTAATCAAAATGAAACAGAAAAACTACAAACCCTGAGTCAAAGCATTTGTAAACTAGTGCAGAAGTAAAAGGTAAAGTAAAGTCTGCAGCTCGTCCTCACCTCCTCTCCAGGTTCAGCTTTAACGATGTTTAAATGTTTTCATTCATTTATGAAACTGAAACGTCCCAGTTCAGATTTACTCCAGTAAAGTTTATTAACTTAAAGAGTTCCTGAGCGTCTAAAGCAAACCCGCGTGAGGACCTGTGTGAGTCCAGCCCTGACGCTGAAGCACAGATTTAACTTAAGTCGGATGAAGGGCAGGGGGCGGGGCTTAGGCCACCTGTCACGGTCCGAGCGCAGGCTGGGATTGGCTCATTTGAATGAATTTGCATAAAGTCTGAACCAGCAGCTCTTCTGTCGCACGAGCAGAGTTCAGGATCCTCTCAGGAAAACCTCCCAGAAACCCTGAAAACAGCTGGAGCGGAGAATAAAGAGCTCCCGTTACAGCCGCTGTGCCACTACAAGGTCAAATACAAGGTCAAATACAAGGTGAAATACAAGGTCAGATACAAACACCAATGCACTAATGCACCTGTGTGTTTCCAGCTAAAAAAAAATCCATGGGAACTTTCATTTAACCTCTTAAAGGGATATTTCAGGATTTTTGACATTGGGCCTCATTTCCTAGTTATCCAGAGTGTTGTTGATGTCTGGAGATATTTTTTTCTTAAATTCATGCAGTTCTTATATTTGAAGAGTCTAGTGGCGCTAGGCTAATGCTAGGCTAGTGCATGTCTATGGTATCAGTTAGCCTGCATTAAAAACAGTCTGACCCACTCCACAGTGCACCTGAGGTAAATCACTTATAACACCAGACTAACCATATAAATGTCTGTGTTAATAGAATAATGTTTGAAATATAACTGACCTTGTATCACATGAATTACCGCATTTTGAGGGACTATTTTCTCGCAGATCACTCCGCCGCTGCGTTAGCTTACAGCCACGAAGCTGATGCTGCTCAAATATAAGTTATTTTAAATGATTCTATTAACACAGACATTTATATGGTTAGTCTGGTGTTATAAGTGATTTACCTCAGGTGCACTGTGGAGTGGGTCACACTGTTTTTAATGCAGGCTAACTGATACCATAGACATGCACTAGCCTAGCATTAGCCTAGCGCCACTAGACTCTTCAAATATAAGAACTGCATGAATTTAAGAAAAAAAATATCTCCAGACATCAACAACACTCTGGATAACTAGGAAATGAGGCCCAATGTCAAAAATCCTGAAATATCCCTTTAACCGAGCGCATTTCCTCCAGTTCCACTTTACCCAAATCTAAAAGGCTACAGTGTGACGCCTCATTTGAAAGCTAAGACCGACAAAACTGATAAACTGATCTTTTCCCATCACTTTCTTCGTCACTTTTTATGTTTTTTGTTGCATTTTCATCCTTGTTTTTGTCTCATTTTTGACGCTTTGTTCCAGAAGCTTTTAGATTTGAGTAAAGCCAAACTGGAGAAACTGTGCTCGGTTCAGGCGAGGGTTAAGAGGTTATTTACAAAGGTCATAAATAACTCGATTCAGTTTCTTCCATTTTTGCAGTGTCCAAATGTTTCCCCTGATCATTATTTGGAAGTGACTGTTTTCACAAACCTGCCTTACTGGTATCGGATATCGGAGCCGATACCAGAAAAAATACGATTTCGGCTACAAATATCGATACCAGTTTTGGCTCTCACCCCCTTAAAAACACAACTTTCATGGACTAAACCTAAGTGAATACTGATGTGCTGTATCGGGGATTGTAGGACTGTGTTATGATCATCATCCACTCAACACATCGAGACACAAAGGCCAGTTCAGGAGTTTAAAGGGATGTTTCAGGGTTTCTGACCTCGTTATCCAGAGTGTTGTTGATTTAATTCATGCAGTCCTTATATTTGAAGAGTGTAGTGGTGCTAGGCTAGTGCTAGGCTATATCTGATTTGTAGAAAGCTCCTTTGTCCAAACGACTGTAGATCCGGTAACCGAGCAGATCACTCCGCCGCTGCGTAGCTACAACCAGGAAGCTGATGCTGCTCAAATGTAATATATATATTATATTTAAAGCATTATTCAGTCCTCACAGACATTTATATGGTTAGTCTGGTGTTATAAGTGATTTACTTAGGGTGCACTGTGGAGTGGGTCACACTGTTTTTAATGCAGGCTACTAGTTACCATAGACATGCACTAGCCTAGCACTAGCCTAGCACCACTAAACTCTTCAAATAGAAGAATAATAACAGGGGAAATATTACTACGAGCTAACAAGCTAACACTGTACACACAACTGAACAATTGAATCACATTTCCTAAACTATCACAGGAAACGATACTAAATAATAACCAACTGTCAAATATATAATTTCACTCACCTCATTCACAGACGCTGACATTTGCAACTGTCCAACTGAAGCTAACCCGTTACCTAGCAACCATAAACTCCTCCCACCTGGTCAACTATAATAGAGACTTTATAACATGCTGTTTGTCATTCTGAAGCTCAGGACCTGGAGAGTTAGTTTAACATCCGCTAATGCCGCAGCTAGCAACAATATGCTAAAGCAAGCGGCGACATGCTAATGCTAATGTCAACTAATCAAGACAGTGTTTGTATTTCAGTTTAGGAATAACTGCTTTAACCTGAACCGAGCACATTTTCTCCAGTTTGGCTTTACCCAAATCTAAAAGCTTCTGGAAAAATGTCAAAATAGTAAAAAAAAAAAAAAAGAGACGAAAACAAAACAAAAAAGTGACATGAGGGAAAAGATCAGTTTAGATGAGTTTTGTAGGTCTTAGCTTTCAAATGAGGCGTCACTCTGGCCTTTTAGATTTGGGTGAATCTGGAGAAACTGCATTTGGTAAAGAGGTTCACGTATTAGTTATGCACGAGTTCTACTGATCAGATGAATTTATGTTGTTCACATTAATGTGGCCTAAATATCCAGTCACGTCTTTAATGTAGAAAAGTCCAGTTACTCTTGGTTCATGTTTTTCCATTACAGTTTATTAATAGATCAGCGATAAACTCACACTGAAGAGGAGCAACTTTTTCATTCACACTAACTATTTTAAGAAAGTCTTATCGGATATCGGCCGATACTCAACCCCCAGTATCGGTATCGGAAGCAAAAAAGTTGGATCGGTGAATCTCTAGTCGTGCTCGAAGTCTTTTCATCGTTTGGAATAGTCTCCACTTTGGGACGCCGTGATGAGACGGTCAAGAAAACTACCGATGTTGGGATGTGGTGTTTAAAGGTGTTTAAAAGGGACGAGACAGAGTTTAAAATGTTAAAATGTAGTATTTTCCTCCTCGTACATGTTCCAGCCATGTCCTAATGTGTAGAATGAACCAGACCTGGGCTGTTTCCCAATTGCGAGGATCCGTCCTCCGTTTGTCCACTTCGTTGACGTCCTCGGTGGCTCCTTAAAATATCAAATATATTTAGCAGGTCCAGTTTATCACTAATCACCTTCAGACTTACGTGAACAACCATAGGCCTGATTTATCAATAAATAGGCCTATTTATTAACTTTATATAAACCTCTTTTTTACATCTTTACTTGCTTACAACACTTCTACCAATGATTTTATTACAATTATATTTTTGCACAAATGTGGAACAAAACTTCAAACTAATAAAGTTTTGGGAGAAAAGGAAGGAAAAAAAAAGTGTTGCATCATGGGTAATTTCAGCTCTCCGAGCGGAGGATCCACCAGTGCATCCTTCATAAATGAGCCAAACGGAGGAGTCGAGCTGCGAGGAGGCGACTGGTCTGAGTGAACTGGAACCACTAGGCGGCGCTGTGATGACGTGGATTACGTCTGAAGTGGTCGAGACGCCGAGGATCCTGGATATTGCTGTTAGGGCAGCTGGGTGGGGGTTTGTTGAGGGGGAATTACTCTTCAACTGGCCCGTTCTACACCCTGGCTTTTTAATGCACCACACTATACAGGGCTTACATCATACTTCACATATAACTCAATTAAACAAATATAATAATAATGATAATTAAACCCAAATTAAATTATATTGAGGATGGTAATGACAACTGAGAAGTAGCAAGATCTCAGAATATAATATGTATTAATGAACCTTTATAACATAAAAGTAGCACATTCTTTTGTTGTTCTTTATTTTGCTGTTTTTATTTTATTCTTCTTCATCATTTATTGTTACTTTGCCCTATGTTCCTTTGTTTATGATTTGTTACCTTGTAAATATTAAATGTAATGTTATTTTTATTTGGGGTGGGCGCTTATAAGCCTTTGGCTTCAGCCCACTCCCTTTGAGCAGGTTAACTGCTCAAACAATAAACTAAACTAAACTATTGGGAAACAGACCTGTTCAGCACAACTGCCTCTAAAGTCCTGCCCTGTCACTCAGAAAGGACAAAACGAGCTTAATATAGAGACTGCAGTTACACGTAAGACCTGAGGTGGCAGTAATGAGTATAAAAATCACCAACTTACATCTAGTCCCTTTAAAAGAGAAAGAAAGCCAGAGTCCGGTTTCAGTCCAGTGTTTATTTGTTTCTACTTTTGTCTAAAGTTTAAACAGTTTTTAAGAAATTCAAGTATCATCGAAGTCCAACACCGTAACCGTGACGACCGGGGCCAGCGTTCACTAACGTCCAAACCATTTACAAAAACAAACAAATCCAAAGTATTTCAAAAAGCAAAAAGTCCTAAACGCTTAAAACGGCTAAAATAAACCCACATGCACATGTACACGGCGCCCCCTGGAGGCCTGGACTGACTCCTGCTGCAGCGGGTTTAAACTCATGCAGCTGCTCACACATTTCTCCTCCTCGTGGTTTTATTGTTGCGTCTCATTTTCACACAGTATCAAAGTCATTACATTGTGTTTTATCTTATGTTTTTACTTATTCATGAACTCACGTCAGTTTAGTTTCTTTCTTTATAAAAACATGCAGAATGTGCAGAGCGTGTCACATGCTTTAGGGAAACAGGATGAAGGCGAGACGCTGCAGGAGAACAAGGACATAAAGTAAATGTAGAGACTTCTGCTGCAGAAACATGTGGCATCTCTAAGGCCGGGGAACGGTACATTATTTTCAATCCCGTGAGGACAAATTGTAAATAAAAATGATTCAGGACTTTGTAATGTAAAGTGTTGTATTGTATTTAACATAAGATGTTGTATCACTGTATCCGGAATGTAAATTAATCTTGAATATGGGGGTCGGCACTTATAAGCTTTCTTGCTTCGGCCTCAAACTCCTTTTGAGTTTTTTTGTTGCTTTGTTTGTTTTCTGCACTGTAATAATGTTGTAAAAATCACTCAAATAAATCCAATCAATCAATCAAATACCGATACTAAATGATTTGTCATATAGAACCAAACAGATTAATTAATTCCTTTTCCTTCCATTTCATTTCTTTTACATTTGTTTGAGGTGAAACAACCAAGACATTTCCTTTAACGACAAAAGGGCAGAAAAAACACTAAGTTTACTTTTTTTTTTTTACTCCCATTATGTTTTTCCCCCAAATTTAATTTTCTTTTCCCACCGTTTTGCCAGTTTTTTCCACCATTTTTTTCCATTTTTTTTTTTACTTGTTTCACTTTCACATTTCAATGACCAACTGCGTCAACACTTGAATATAAAGAGTTTCTATTCCTTTCCTGCTTTTGATACTTTTATCAAAATGACTAGAGCTCATTCAAAAGCTTATGCATAAAAATGGCCTAAATTGCAGATATTTTTATTTTGTGACTCAGAGGGATTTTGGAACTGGTTTAGTTTTTGAATAAACTCGTTACTAAAAGGGCCGGGACGATCTGACACGTCTGCGATACAGTCATTATGATAAATAATATGTTGACCTTGAAATGTGTAAGAAGAAAACAGTCGTGTGTCCAAAGTTTATAAACCAGAGGCCATGTGACGTTTATTATTAAGTGTTAAGTTTGAAAAGTAAAGAAAAACACCAAATGTAACAAAGTGCTGTGTAACTGTGACTGGAAAACAAAGGAGTCTGTGATAAAAGTGGTAAAGCAGCACAAAGTATAGTGATATGATGCGATATTTTGTCCCAGCCCTATAGTTATTACTGAAAACAATAAGTAAATATGTCCTATTTCCTTGAGTTCAAAAATCAATACATCTGTCAGAAATCAGATCTGTAAAAATCCTTGTGTGTAAAATCCTTCCAAATGTAAAGTTTAGTCTCTTTGTCTGCACATGTGTATATTCCTCCCGTCTTTAGCCGCTGCTGTCTCCCACAAAGGAAATGACCATATTTGGATTACAGCGTCACCTCGGTCACCGCCTTTCCTGCTACACGTGGATACCAAACATGTCAGTATTTGTGAATGAATAATCGCGGGAAAGACCAGGGAGCAAACTTTTTTTCTGAGAACAGTTGGTACATTAACCAATCACACGAGAGTGAAACGTCATAAATATATCAACCAATCATCTTATCCCTGATCCTGCACAGACACTAACCTTAAAGAGGCGTGTCAAAGCCTTTCCCACCCACAAACAAAAGTCACAAATTGCTGTGAAAGAGGCGTCTCTGAAGTTTGGGGGTGACATGCGGGGGGTGAGTGTGTGGGCCTTTGCATTGGCACAATCACAGCAGACTGATTACGTGGGAGGGACTTGGTTATAAACCACAGGTACAGGGGCGGGACAATGGGCAGCACCTGATGACGATGTGTGGAGCTGGTGCGGCTTATGACGTTCTGTGGAGGCCGTGGACACGTCTCCAGCCAATCAGGAAATTCTAATTTAGTAGCAGAGTTTACCCTGAAGGGGGCGCAACCCATTCGTTTTCAGGCCAAAGTTAGGATTTAACACATGTTTGTGCTATAATGTCAGAATAATGTCAGGGACCAGTAGACAACACTATGAGACAGTTTATCAGTAAAAAAAAACTGGATTTGGTGTTTAGTTACTCTTTAAGGACAGTGGGCGTGTCCCAAATCTAATACATTTCCAATGATGATGAATGTCCACTGTGTAGGAACTATCCTACAATAAAGACCAGGGAGTTTCCAAAATGTTCCAATATTATTAAAACTTTTAAAACATTAAAATTTGTATTATTTTTTTCAAAAGTTAAAAAAAAAAAGTCTAAACTTTTTCTAAAAAACTGGTTAACCTTTCCCAAATTTCACAAACAATTCCAAAATGTTCAGAACTTTTTCAAATGATTTACAAACTAAATCGGCTCAAAGCGACAAAACGTCAGAGAATAAACATCGTAAAGAGAGAGTTTGTTTTTTTTACTCTGAGATAAAAAGACGTTAAGGAGGAAAACTCGACACAGATTCATGTTTTCCTGCAGCGTCACGACTTAAAGCCCTAACTTTTTGTTGTTGTAAAGTAAATGTTTTTACCGCCACACAGTACGTTGTAAACACAGCAAAAAACAGACCTCATTACCTGGTCTTCACCTCATTTTTACTGGGCGATAGAAGATGGAAGTAGAAGCTTAAATTAGTGACATTTAGCTTCTTCACTTTCACCACTCAAACCTGTACACGGGCTTGAAACAATTCAGCCATGCAGGAGGGATTGTGAGAGCTAGAAAAGAGTTTGGGCCAAATAAAAAAAAGGTCTTTTTACAGATCTAATTCCTGACAGATTTATTGAGCTTTGAACCAAAACAAACTATGAGTAAATTGACAGATGTTTCCAGTAATAAGTAGTTTATTCAAAAACTAAACAAGAACCAAAATCCCTCTGAGCAAATCTTTGGAACTAATGTGTCACAAAATAAACCCACACATTTAAACCTGACTCCATCAATCAAAGGAAACTTGCAATACATTTCCATCAGACTGAAATCTCTACATCAGTATTCCTTGTCCTGCTGCTGCGTCTCGCTTCACACTCGCAGCTAAACTTTTGTTAAATCTTCTGCTAAAGTCGATTTTTCTTTTGTGACGCTCGGCCGTGCGCTGCCAGCTCCCGCCACACGAGGCAGCGTTCACACCTCAGACACTTCTCTCTCTCTTCTTCATTCCCTTTGTGATTTTCCGAGCAGCGGGAGTTCAGTCCAGACCTCCGTAAAAACCTCGAGGTAATGGTTTTTTTTTTAAATTCCTTAAAAACGAAAAACAGAAAAATCCTCTCCGCCACATTCGCACTTTTCTCTCGCAGTCACGCAATAAATTATACTAACACTGAGGTTTGCACTAAACGACTCCGCCTCCAACACGTAAACAAAAACAAGTGTAATATTCAGCGAAACGTCGGAACGAACCCGGAAGTGTGTCGCTGCTACATCAGACACTGCATTATCTTTACATTATTAATAATATTCATGTGACTATGACACAGTGAGAGTCTGAGGAGGAAAACCTTGGCAACGTCGGGGAAATCCTGAAGTTCATCCATGAGCCGCGTCCAAACTGAGGAACATCTGGGATTCAAGTTTTAACATACGATGCCGTGTTTCTAATGCCACAAGTCTATGCATTTATTTCAAAGTCTTTCTGAGAAGAATAATGTAGAAAATGTGCAAACAATTTCAGTTAAATGTGTTTTGGACCTAAATGTACTATTTTCAATGAATTTATGGCATAAAGGTTCAAGCTTTTTTGTTAAATCAAGAGAAGTGTAGATTTAATGCCTGCTGGAACAAATGTCTGTGTTTTTTAATGAAGTTTAAGGCCTTCACGATTCATGTCTGTCTCTGCGATCTGGTCCTTTCGGTCATTACCCAGATCTCATGACTGAAGGTGAGGAAGATCAGCTCCCTCTTCACCGCAACAGTCCGATACAGCGACCGCACCGATCCGTCTATCGATCTCACGCTCCATCCCTCACTGAGAACACGACCCAGAGATACATGAACTCCTCCAGGGAGAACCGTGCGGAGAACCATGGCTGCAAACCGCCCCAGAGCAGCTGAAGGTCCGGCAGAACATCATCATCTACAAACAGCAGAGATGAAGCTGCGCCGAGGAACAATGAACAGAACCGGGGACAAAGGGCAGCCCTGGGGGAAGCCGGTCTGACCAACAAGAAGGTCCCGGGTTCGATTCCTGCACCGTGCGGATCTTTCTGTGTGGAGTTTGCATGTTTCTATCCCTGTGTGTGGAGGAGTTTCCTCTGGTTCCCCCCATTAACGGGTCACGCTCGGGTCGCCCTCTGCTCCTCACGGGTCGCCCTCTGCTCCTCACGGGTCGCCCTCTGCTCCTCACGGGTCGCCCCAGAGAGGACAATGAAGTTGACCTAAGAGCCACTATACTGGATTTTATTTCTCAAAATGGAACAAAAATAGGTTTGTCCTCCTTTAGTCTATTGTAAACTCAAACATTTGTGGTAAAAACACTGCATCTAATTATAAAACATCTGTATCATTTTATGAACTTTGGGCTTTTTTATTTTTTAGCATTTTTGGCAAAGTGACCCTGAAAAGTGAGTTGTGAAATTTGCCAATAAACTTGTCCATGTGACGCATGTGGAGGCTACAGATATGTTCGGAAAGTTAGGAATGACTTTGGATCACAACATTATTTTAATTTTGTGGCTTCCTCTTTGAAAGTTCAGGTAAAATCCGGTATAGAGCCTTTAGCCTTTAGCCTTTAGCCTTATCCAGAGGCCCCGGATGCTCCCGGAGATAAACACTCTGTTTCTGAAAGGCTCCACAGAGTGGCTTTAAAGCTTCACATCCGTGTTGTAGAATATAATAATTGTTTCCTGGATCCTAAGACTAAGTTCTTCTCCGTCTGCTGTAATCAGAGTTACAGCGGCGGCTCCAGAGCTTCAGTTTGGACGCGGCGTCGGTTTGTCGACGCGAGGATGAGGAGGAGTATTGCACAGAACTGGAATGACTTCAAACTAAACTAAAAACAAACGTCCTAACCAAAAACCTCTTTACAGAAAACATCGACACGTCCACGACTTTGTACCTGTTTCTTTAAACTTAAAACACAGAGTCCAAACCGGGGCCGGCGCCAGGCCTGGGGCTCAGGGCGAGGGCTGTACATGTCGCCCCACAGTGACCCGGGCCGGGCCAGGAGGAGGATCCTCATCTCTCCTCTTTCCGAGAGACTTTGGACGAGTGCCACGCCGTCGACCTGAGGACAGAAACCACAGAGTTTCAGCTCTGAGTCTGGTCCCTCACATAACCAGGCCCCTCCCCCAGGCCCCTCCCCCAGGCCCCTAACCCAGCCCCCTCCCCCAGGCCCCTCCCCCAGGCCCCTCCCCCAGGCCCCTAACCCAGCCCCCTCCCCCAGGCCCCTCCCCCAGCCCCCTAACCCAGGCCCCTCCCCCAGGCCCCTACCCCAGCCCCCTAACACAGGCCCCTCCCCCAGCCCCCTAACCCAGGCCCCTCCCCAGGCCCCTAACCCAGGCCCCTCCCCAGGCCCCTCCCCCAGCCCCTAACACAGGCCCCTCCCCCAGCCCCCTAACCCAGGCCCCTCCCCCAGGCCCCTACCCCAGCCCCCTCCCCAGGCCCCTCCCCCAGTCCCCTAACCCAGGCCCCTCCCCAGGCCCTAACCCAGCCACCTCCCCCAGGCCCCTCCCCCAGCCCCCTAATCCAGGCTCCTCCCCAGGGCCCTAACCCAGGCCCTCCCCCAGGCCCCTCCCCCAGCCCCTAACCCAGGCCCCTCCCCCAGCCCCTAACCCAGGCCCCTCCCCCAGGCCCCGTGGTACAGTATGGCGAGGTGTGACGCATTTCTGTCATTTCTCCATCATTAACATATAAAGCCTGATTCGCACGTGGAGGTGGGCAATATAATATCGTCTATCGCAGTGGTTCCCAAAGTGGGGTCCGGGACCCCTGCGGGGCCTTGGAGACACTACAGGGGGGCCCCCAAGCTTGTCTAGAAAACAAGTACATTGAAAAAATATATATTTTAAAGGAAAAATACATTTATTCGCTAAAATGTAATACTTGAAACCAGTTTTAAACCCCAGTCATTGCTAGATGTTGCTTTTTATGTAATTTTAGCTGTAAAACAGTAAGAAAATTCCAATGAATAGGATAAATTATTTTCTATTGGGGGGCCCTGAGAGAATTTCGGATCGACAAGGGGGGGCGATGTTCCGGACTTTGGGAATGGCTGGTCTATCAAAGTTGCTGTTTGAAACAAATGCAAATTTGAAATATGTCAAGTTTATCTCCAATGTTAATGTGGAAAAAACAGGGCAAATTGTAAAAAAAAAAATAATAATTGAAAAAATAAAAAAAATGTGGGGAAAAAGTGGATTTAAAACAGAGAAGAGACAAAAAAGGGGGAAAATTTGGATTTTTATTGGAAAAAAATAGGAAAATATGACAAAGTAATTGGAGGAAACCTGAAAAAAAAATTTGATTTAAAAAATGAGGGGCGTGACGTGGATGTGGTTCTCTGCAGCGGCTTCAGAAATGTCTTTTTGTGGCTAAAGTTAAGCTCATAAACAGACCTGACAGTCAGCGCTCACAACACAAATGAATGAAAGGATTGTTGTTGTCATTCAGTGTCATTGTCTATTCGTTAGTTAATGACGAACATTCCTGATCAGTGCGAATACGGCTTCAGAGGTTTAGTGGCCACTGGAAGTGTTTCTGAACCACAAAAAGCACAAACTGAACAGATCTCCAGAAGATATCTCCAAAGGTCTGTACGTTCATTAATGATTCCTAACGAGGCTGTGACAGAAACATGTTTGAGGCTAAATGCTAAAACACACTGAGCAGGCTAATAGAGGTTTTGTTTTTGTAGTATTTGTTGATGTTTAGTAAAAGTCTGTGGTGCTGTACCTGATGAAGGTCTTGAAGGCGGCGCTCTGAGGGTTGATGCAGAGCGGGACTCTCTTTCCCTGTTGATGCTCCGTGATGAAGCGGTGGATCAGCTCTGACAAACACACACAGCTCAATAATATCAGTCACATCTGATTTATTCTACAGGGATTTTGCATGAATGAAGAAAACGCTCTGGAGAATCGTCTTTTGACTGAGAGGAAGCTCCGAACATTTAGTCTTTTAGACGAAATGCTTTTAGTCACTTCTAAATGTGATAGTGTGGTGTCCATGTTGGAGGGGTGTCTCTCCCACATTGGATCACGTCGGGTCACCAATGTGGCGAGAAAGACAAGGACACATGTGAGCTGCAAGTGAGTCGACTTTATTCTTTCAAAGGCACGGAAAAACTGTCCGGAGAACAGGACGAACAAAAGAAGGGGTAGACACGCCCCCAAACCCCGCTGGGTGAGAGACACCCCTCCAACATGGACACCACAATAGTCTAATTTCAGTTGCCGAAAAGTCAAAAGGTTTTAGTTAGTTCCATAAAAAAGTAATTAAGTATTAGTATTTCAACAAATTAATTTGAGGTGAGCATATATGGTAAATAGGGTGGGCCCAAGAACAGACCCCCGAGGGACCCCACAGACTGTTCTCACCTTTGCCCTGCCACACGGACAGTAGGCTGTTCTCGTAGCTGTGGCTGAAGGGTCGCTCTGCCACGGGTTCGAAGTCTCGGGTGTAGACGCGCCCGCTGGGCACAGAGTAGCAGCACTGGCACATGCAGGTGTGGTAGCGCAGCCGGCCCTCGTCCAGGTACGGGTGAGACAGGGCGTCAGAGCCGGAGATACGCTTCGACTGAGGAGAACAGACGAGACGTCAGAACCACACCAGGCTCACAGGGACAGGTGGATCATGTTTTAGGTGAGACTGACCGGGTCGAACACGAGCATCCGGCAGAGCAGGTGCACGGCTTCATGAGTCGCTCCGTCCGACAGCATGTAGAGCACGGACAGAGACGGCTGACGAGCAAACAAACACCCTTATTACCAATAATACAGGACTATTCATATCTACAGAGGGTCTGACCACGGCCTGGTCACGTTTATAACAAGGAGATGTCTCGATATATATCGGGCCGATATTTCAGTATTTTACAGCATCAGCTATTGGCCGATTAAAGGCTGATCTCCCCGGAACCCAAAGTGATGAGACTTCCTGTTTTTGCTTTAGAAAGAGCTCAGTCACAGCCTTAAAATGAACCTCCCACAACTCCCTCTTGCTCAGGGGAGGGAAGGAACATCACTGTAAAAACCGGTCACAAGTTTGTATGAGCTCGGATCCTATTTTATATGTTTTATGTTTATTTATTTATTTGAGAGATAAATGTTCATTAATTGTTCCTCCTTTAACAAATGTAAAATATGCCAGATTATAGCCTTAGCTAATTTCCATCTGCAGACCCGGCAGGTTGATGTTATAGAAAACATAAAAACAGATGCTAAGACTATGTACAGGACATGTACATAGTCTGTGTACTTAGTATCTTTTGTATAGTTACAGGACATGTACACAGACAATAAACATGTGAGCCACAGTATGACAACGATGGGAAAGAACTTGAAACAATGTACTGCATAACCTTTAATGTTGCAGAGTTACTTATATTTCAGAAACATAAGACAGAGTCTTAGTGGGATTTTTTGTTTAATTTGCTGATTTTTGTCCTGAATAAATCAGCCCTATGCCTCTCATACAGCGCCCCCTGCTGTCACAGCCCAACACTGACACATTTACAGTTTACATTTTTTAAATATCAGCATCGGCCATAGAAAAACTCATTAGTCGACCTCTGATAAAGAGAATGAACGAAGACCCAACTATTACTGGGAAAGTTTTGTGTTTTTGAGCCTTTTGAGCCTCAGAACACACCGACTCTTTCTCATTTTAAATGCTTTGAGTAGATGTTTGTGTCTTAATGCAAACAGTCCACACAGTTACAGGAGCTCAGACCCTGTGGAGCCGTTACTCACCGGTTTGTGCGCCCCTCGAAGGATATGGGCCCGCGCCCCCTCACAGGCGGCGGACAGAGCGGAGAGTGGAGGCGTCCCCAGCAGATCAGTGATGAGGTCCAACTGGAACAGCACATACAGGGTCAGAGACAGGAGAGGAGCAGGAGATGCAGATGTTACAGATGTTAGATACCTGCTGGATGGGGCTCTGCGCCTGAAAGAGGATCCTGCGTCCCAGCAGCTCGGCGAAGATGCAGCCCACAGACCACACGTCGATGGCGGAGCCGTAGTGTCTGCAGCCCATCAGCACCTCAGGGGCGCGGTAATACTGCGTCACCACCTCCTGGGTCATGTGACGCGTGGGGTCGGGCTCCTCCACCCGCGCCAGCCCGAAGTCGCAGATCTGAGCGGGGAAAACACGGGACGCTTCAGAGCAGGAAACACGCTTCAGAGCAGGAAACACACGCTTCAGAGCAAGAAACACACGCTTCAGATGCTAACTATCATAGCCACTTTAGCATAGGGACCTCTGATGCTAACTATCATAGCCACTTTAGCATAGGGACCTCTGATGCTAACTCACTGGCGATTAGGAGCTATGTGCCATCCCATAAGCCACTGCGCCGCATGCCCCCCCCCCCGCAATCAGATTTCAATCAGATTTCTGCCACTTTTTCATCACTTTTTGTCACATTTGTCACTTTTCTGTTGCTCTTTTTTTGGCTTTTTGTTGGATTTTTATCCTCGTTTTCGGTTCCATTTTGACGCTTTTTCCAAGAAGCTTTTAGATTTTAGCCAAACTGGTGAAAAAGTGCTCAGTTAAAGCCACACTGCGTAACATTTACCCAATAAAAAAATATTGAAATACAAGCATTTATTTTATGATCTTTTCATAATTGAAAAATACCTCTCCTAAAGGTGCCTACACACCAAAAGCAGTTCACACTGCGGGGCAGTTGATTCCTGTGTATTGTCAGTGTAAGTGCGCGCACATGTGCAGGTGATGAGGTGCGCAGGTGCGTCAGAGCGGTGTCAATCAGCAGCAACACACGCCAGCTGTTCAGAACGACGTGAGGAGGCAGGAGGAGTCCAAACACACATTCAGGAATAATTTATTGATATCTAAATTTGGAGCAACATAACCACCTCTTCACTTGTGTCATGGAGACACGTCTGAAAAGAGGAAGTATTCATAACGTTCAGCAGCTGTGGTTTGAAATGCCTTTCCCGAGCCCAAACATTCAGATCAGAGGATCATAAACTTGTGAAAACATGGACGTGGGCGCATTTAACAAGGCACTGGATTACAAACATGTTTAAAAGGGGCAAAAAAGGCAGCAAACCCAGGCACTCTAAACAATTATGCACAGCACGAGGAAGTACTTAAAAAGGCCTTTATTAGGATGGCCAAGCCAACATGTTTCGACCACCAGGTCTTCGTCAGGGCTTAATATAAAATGAACAGATCTGGGAGTGGTCCATAAATGTTCAAAGCAGCCACGCCCCAATCAGTATGCCACACAACACAGGTGTGTGAAGAGCGACATAGCAAGGGGGGGAAAACTACAAAAACACAAGAACTACAAATACCAGAACCACCAAAAGAAAAAAATATAAATTTAAAAAAACTTACAAGATAAATCAAAGTCCTCATTCAGACCCGGATGTTTACATGCCTTTAGTTTATGAATCCAGAAAGCCTCTCTTTGATTGAGCTTTAATAACCTGTCACCACCTCTTGCCAGTGGTTTGACATGTTCAATACCTTCAATACACAGCAAAGAGTCATTGGCATTATGTTGTTGATTAAAATGTCTAGCCATTGCATAGTCCCGATTGTTAACTCTAATCGCATATTTGTGTTCTGCCAGGCGATCTCGCAGCCGCCTTTTTGTACGACCAACATAGAAAAAACCCTCTGGACAAGGGCAAGAGAGGCGATATATTACCAACGTAGTATTGCAATTGATGAAATCAGTTTGTTGAAAAAAAAGGTGATTTTATCATGACATGATCGCTGGACAGAATGTACTACACACTAACCCACACGTATTGAAATAATATCTGAGAGAGAAAGAGGTGAGATTTGCCTCGAGTGTCAGAGAAATGTAGGTTAAACTATTCCACAGTCACTACAAAGAATCAGGAAACCGTTTTCATTCATATCTTTGTGCTTAGCAGCAACTGCACAGAGGTTTTTTTTCTATAGAATCGCGCAGCAGTGGCTCCGCCTGAGGCGAACATATATGAGCGTCTGACTGCAAACCTTTCAAGCATCTAAATAAGTGTGTACTGTACCCTTAAGACATGGCGGTAACTCTACCGGGAGTGGGGACGTCTCCAGCTCGTTTCCATGGAGATGTGACTAAAGTCAGCAGAATTTGAGATTTAAATTGGTTTGGTTCTCATGCTAATCAGTTCTTTGATTACCCACTGCATTTTCTATGTTGAGCTGATCATTAAGAGCATATTTTGTACTGATGGCAACAGTACAGTCCAAAAGGTTACGCAGTGTACCTTTAAGGTGGGGGCTAAGAAGTTAATACAGAGGAGACAGTGGAGAGAAGCCGCTGAATAGAAGGCCCCATCCGAAACCACTACATTGTAGCCTCTAAGTACTAACACTAGCAACTAATCCTTAACCTTTCATGGCTCAGCTGTTAGATCTCTATGCAGTTAGTGAACTAGAGCTTCAGCAGCATCTGCCCAATTCGACCGTCCTTACCCAGGGGAAGGGGAAGTGACATCACCAACAGCTGTTTCTTCTTCTTTAAAATTCAGTGCAAGCCAAACAAAAGTGCATACCGCCACCTACTGTATATGTCCAACAACAACATAGTGTCCAAATAAAGACATTTAAGGGGAAAAAAAGAGAAACATCCAAATGATCCTTCACATTTCCCTTTATTTTATCTCAACAGCGGTTTCATAAAGCTACAGTATGCAAATTAGCCATGTGGCTTAAGTTTCTACTAAATGAAGCAAAAGCACAAACTGCTTCATTTAGGCCATTTACTGAGGCGGCTCTTTAAAACCATGTGACTGAGCTGTGGTGACTCTAACATGTATTTTGTCACTTTTATAAAGTTTAGGTTGTGCAGAATCTTTTTTTTATTTTTTATTATTATTAAATGTGCTCCTGTCAATCAACAGTGCATGAATCACTCGAGGGTGGGGAGATTGGCGCAGTGGCTTATGGGATGGCACATAGCTCCTAATCGCCAGTAAGTTAGCATCAGAGGTCCCTATGCTAAAGTGGCTATGATAGTTAGCATCAGAGGTCCCTATGCTAAAGTGGCTATGATAGTTAGCATACAGGCCACTTTCCCTAACTCCTTCCTAACTGAAAGCCCAATTCGGACGCATCTTATCATGGCGGACGCTGACGCACATCTGGTTTGGCGTAAGACCTCTTACCAATTTACTGGTTTCGGATGGAGCAACAGACTCCAAACTCAGTAAGTGCTGATAAACTCTTGGTGATATAATGCTGTGGGGCTGTTTGTTATGACAGAGACATGGAAAAGGAGGAGCTACGGTGTTTATGTCACTCTGAGGTAAAACCACTCGCGCTTCTGTGCGTCCAAAATCAGGCTTAAAAATCATTAAGATTTTCAGCAACTGAGGTTTTGTCTTCCGCCCACATTACACGATTGGAATGTGAGTCCAGTCGTGAGCCTCCACACGATGAGACTCGACGCTCTGCACCTTCCACTCATCACGACGGACCATTATAGTCAAACCGTGTAGTGTGAGCTGGAGGTAAGATTTTAGGCCCGACCCGAGCAGCTGAAGTTCAAGCCGGGTCGGGCCGAGATGTCACGCATGACAGTCAGGTTTGGGTCGGCCTTCCTTCATTTACTTTTTGTTAATTTCATTATTATCTCTAATACAAATCAAAGATATACGTTAAGTGATGATGTCATCGCTCTACTTTAGCCTTTTCACTATGACGTGATGTAGCTGATGTTAACCTGCTGTAGCGCCGCCTACAGGCTCTTTATAAACATTACATTCACTCTGGATTTACATTAACCTATTTTTCTCACACATAATGCTTATTTTAAATATATAAATATCTTTTATTTTACCTGGAGAAATGGTGAGATTTATTGTTAGCCTTTTATCTGTGTTTATTTCAGCAGGAGATTCAGATGAAGTTGCATTTTTTGCTGTGTTTATCAGTGGACCAGACGTAGCTTATTATTGTGTGTGACGTCACGTATAGGTTTAGACTATTGGACACAGAATATGATTATACTTCTTCCTGCGGCGCTGGACTGTGTGACTGTGTGGTCACGGCCAGGCTTCAGTCGGCGCTATTTACTCTCTCAGGACAGCGTTCAAGTTACACGGGATAAATCAGCAGTTTGGCTCCTGTTTGTGCGATGTTTATGAACAACAAGGAGGAGAGACACTGGCTGCTGCTGCTCGAGCGTAACCTGCCCACACCGCGCCCACCTCTCTGCCCAGGTATGTGCCTCTCACATACGGCGCAGAGGCTCTGACCGGGCATTGCCATTAAATAATGATTTACGTCGGGTTTGTTTCAGGCTCAGGTCGGGCTTGATGTTTTTGAGCCCGATCTTAGCTCTAGTGCAGAGCTTTATGTGGACGTACTTTATGATCTCGAGCGTGTTTATCTTTCCAAAATGTTTCCAGAGTGCCTCGGCTCATCCTTTTTCCCTTTAGTATACTTTGCCCCACGAGTTTGAAGAGCACCTGATTTGTTTGTTTGCTATTTTCCTTTAGCAAATTTACTCTTCTACTACGCTGTGATCCAGTGAGCACTCTGCCTCTCCTCTTTTATGTTTCCAGATTGTATTGAACATGTTTAGAACAAAATGTCTCCTCAATTCCTTTGTATCCATTATGTTTAATCTAACCCAGACCTCGCCCAGACCTCACCTTGAGCAGACAGTTGCTGTTGACCAGCAGGTTTCCCGGTTTAATGTCTCTGTGCAGGATTCCTGCAGAGTGGAGGTACTTGAGGCCTAGACAGAGAGAGGACAGTTACAAACACAGCCTCAGCCTCCTCCTCCTGAGCGTCTGTACCTCTGAGGATCTGGTACAGGAACACCTTGATGTGGTCCGTGGTCAGAGGCTGAGGGGAGACGATGACTTTGTGGAGGTCGCTCTGCATCAGTTCAGTGATGACGTAACTGCTCCAGGGTTAAAGGAAACACTGGGGATAACGATCAGTAATCCAAATATGGTCATTTCCTTTGTGGGAGACGGCAGCGGCTAAAGAGAAATATACACAGGGACTAAACTTTAACAACATCTGCACTTTAGTCGCTCCATAGGACTCTACACTTTAAGACTCGCACTTACAGACTCCGCACTTACAGACTCCGCACTTTACAGACTCCGCACTTTACAGACTCGCGCACTTTACAGACTCCGCGCACTTTACAGACTCCGCGCACTTTACAGACTCCGCGCACTTTACAGACTCCGCGCACTTTACAGACTCCGCGCACTTTACCAGACTCGCGCACTTTACAGACTCGCGCACTTTACAGACTCGCGCACTTTACAGACTCGCGCACTTTACAGGACTCGCGCACTTTACAGACTCGCGCATTACAGACTCGCGCACTTTACAGACTCGGCACTTTACAGACTCGCGCACTTTACAGACTCGCGCCTTACAGGACTCCCCCGCGCACTTTACAGACTCGCGCACTTTACAGACTCGCGCACTTTACAGACCCCGCCACTTTACAGACCCCGCGCACTTACAGACCCCGCGCACTTTACAGACCCCGCGCCTTTTCGCCCCGCGCACTTACAGACCCCGCACACTTTACAGACCCCCGCCCGCACTTTACGACCCCCCACCTTACAGACCCCGCGCACTTTCAGACCCCGCGCACTTTACAGACCCCGCGCACTTTACGACCCCGCGCACTTTACAGACTCCGCACACTTTACAGACTCCGCACTTTACAGACTCCGCACTTTACAGACCCCGCCACTTTACAGACCCCGCACACTTTACAGACTCCGCGCACTTTACAGACCCGCACTTTACAGGACCCGCACTTTACAGACTCGCGCACTTTACAGACTCCGCGCACTTTACAGACTCCGCACTTTACAGACTCGCGCACTTTACAGACTCGCGCACTTTACAGACTCGCGCACTTTACAGACCGCGCACTTTACAGACTCGCGCACTTTACAGACCCCGCGCACTTTACAGACTCGCGCACTTTACAGACTCGCGCACTTTACAGACTCGCGCACTTTACAGACTCGCGCACTTACAGACTCGCGCACTTTACAGACTCGCGCACTTTACAAGCGCACTTTCCCGGCACTTTAAGACTCCCCTTTACAGACCCCGCGCACTTTACAGACCCCGCGCACTTTACAGACCCCGCGCACTTTACAGACCCCGCGCACTTTACAGACCCCCGCGCACTTTACAGACTCCGCGCACTTTACAGACTCCGCACTTTACAGACTCGCACTTTACAGACCCGCACTTTACAGACCCCGCGCACTTTACAGACCCCGCGCACTTTACAGACTCCGCACTTTACAGACCCACTTTACAACTCCGCACTTTACAGACCCCGCGCACTTTACAGACCCCGCGCACTTTACAGACCCCGCGCACTTTACAGACCCGCGCACTTTACAGACCCCGCGCACTTTACAGACCCCCGCAGCACTTTACAGACTCCGCCACTTTACAGACCCGCACCTTTACAGACTCCGCACACTTTACAGACTCCGCACTTTACAGACTCCCACTTTACAGACCCGCACAACTTTACAGACCCCGCACACTTTACAGAGCTTTACAGACCCCGCACTTTACAGACTCGCGCACTTTACAGACCCCGCGCACTTTACAGACCCCGCGCACTTTACAGACCCCGCGCACTTTACAGACCCCGCGCACTTTACAGACCCCGCACACTTTACAGACCCCGCACTTTACAGACCCCGCACTTTACAGACCCCGCACTTTACAGACTCGCGCACTTTACAGACTCGCGCACTTTACAGACTCGCGCACTTTACAGACTCCGCACTTTACAGACTCGCGCACTTTACAGACTCGCGCACTTTACAGACTCGCGCACTTTACAGACCCCGCGCACTTTACAGACCCCGCGCACTTTACAGACCCCGCGCACTTTACAGACCCCGCGCACTTTACAGACCCCGCACACTTTACAGACTCCGCACTTTACAGACTCCGCACTTTACAGACCCCGCACTTTACAGACCCCGCACACTTTACAGACTCCGCACACTTTACAGACTCCGCACTTTACAGACTCCGCACTTTACAGACTCGCGCACTTTACAGACTCCGCACTTACAGACTCCGCACTTTACAGACTCGCGCACTTTACAGACTCGCGCACTTTACAGACTCGCGCACTTTACAGACTCGCGCACTACAACCCCGCGCACTTTACAGACCCCGCGCACTTTACAGACCCCGCGCACTTTACAGACTCGCGCACTTTACAGACTCGCGCACTTTACAGACTCCGCACTTACAGACTCCGCACTTTACAGACTCGCGCACTTTACAGACTCGCGCACTTTACAGACTCGCGCACTTTACAGACTCCGCACTTTACAGACTCGCGCACTTTACAGGACTCGCGCACTTACAGACCCCGCGCACTTTACAGACCCGCGCACTTTACAGACCCCGCGCACTTTACAGACCCCGCGCACTTTACAGACCCCGCGCACTTTACAGACCCCGCACTTTACAGACCGCGCACTTTACAGACTCCGCGCACTTTACAGACTCGCCACTTTACAGACTCCGCACTTTACAGACCCCCGCACTTTACAGACTCCGCACACTTTACAGACCCCGCCACTTTACAGACCCCGCACTTTACAGACCCCGCGCACTTTACAGACCCCGCCACTTTACAGACCCCGCGCACTTTACAGACCCCGCGCACTTTACAGACTCCGCACTTACAGACTCCGCACTTTACAGACCCCGCACTTTACAGCCCGCACTTTACAGACTCCGCCACTTTTTACAGACTCCGCACTTTACAGACCTCCGGCACTTACAGACTCCGCACTTTACAGACTCCGCACTTTACAGACTCCGCACTTTACAGACTCGCGCACTTTACAGACTCGCGCACTTTACAGACTCCGCACTTTACAGACTCCGCACACCTCGCGCACTTTACAGACCGGCACTTACAGACCGCACTTTACAGACCCGGCACTTTACAGACCCCGCGCACTTTACAGACCCCGCACTTTACAGACCCCGCACACTTTACAGGACTCCGCACTTTACAGACTCCGCACTTTACAGACTCGCGCACTTTACAGACTCCGCACTTTACAGACTCCGCACTTTACAGACTCCGCACTTTACAGACTCGCGCACTTTACAGACTCGCGCACTTTACAGGACTCGCGCACTTTACAGACTCGCGCACTTTACAGACCCCGCGCACTTTACAGACCCCGCGCACTTTACAGACCCCGCGCACTTTACAGACTCCGCACTTTACAGACTCGCGCACTTACAGACTCGCGCCCGACCCCACTTTACAGACTCGCGCACTTTACAGACTCCGCCCAACTTTACAGACTCGCGCACTTTACAGACTCGCGCACTTTACAGACTCGCGCACTTTACAGACTCGCGCACTTTACAGACTCGCGCACTTTACAGACCCGCGCACTTTACAGACCCCGCGCACTTTACCAGACCCCGCGCACTTTACAGACCCCGCGCACTTTACAGACTCCCGCGCACTTTACAGACTCCGCACTTTACAGACTCCGCGCACTTTACAGACCCCGCCACTTTACAGACCCCGCGCACTTTACAGACCCCGCGCACTTTACAGACCCCGCGCACTTTACAGACCCCCCGCGCACTTTACAGACCCCGCGCACTTACAGACCCGCGCACTTTACAGACCCCGCGCACTTTACAGACCCCGCGCACTTTACAGACCCCGCGCACTTTACAGACCCCGCGCACTTTACAGACCCCGCCACTTTACAGACTCCGCCACTTTACAGAACTCCCCGCACTTTACAGACCCCGCACACTTTACAGACCCTTTACAGACCCGCACACTTTTACAGACCCCGCACTTTACAGACCCCGCCACTTTACAGACCCCGCCACTTTACAGACCCCGCGCCACTTTACAGACCCCGCGCACTTACAGACCCCGCGCACTTTACAGACCCCCGCGCACTTTACAGACCCCCGCACTTTACAGACCCCGCACTTTACAGACCCCGCACTTTACAGACCCCGCACTTTACAGACCCCGCACTTTACAGACTCGCGCACTTTACAGACTCGCGCACTTTACAGACTCGCGCACTTTACAGACTCCGCACTTTACAGACTCGCGCACTTTACAGACTCGCGCACTTTACAGACTCGCGCACTTTACAGACCCCGCGCACTTTACAGACCCCGCGCACTTTACAGACCCGCGCACTTTACAGACCCCGCGCACTTTACAGACCCCGCGCACTTTACAGACTCCGCACTTTACAGACCCCGCACTTTACAGACCCCGCACTTTACAGACTCCGCGCACTTTACAGACTCCGCGCACTTTACAGACTCCGCGCACTTTACAGACTCGCACTTTACAGACCTCCGCACTTTACAGACCCCGCCACTTTACAGACTCCGCACACTTTACAGACTCCGCACACTTTACAGACTCCGCAACTTTACAGACTCCGCACACTTTACAGACTCCGCACCACTTTACAGACCCCCACACTTTACAGACCCCGCACTTTACAGACTCCGCACTTTACAGACTCCGCACTTTACAGACTCCGCACTTTACAGACTCCGCACTTTAAGACCCGCACTTTACAGACTCCGCATTACAGACTCCGCACTTACAGACCCCGCACTTTACAGACCCGCACTTTACAGACTCCGCACTTTACAGACTCCGCACTTTACAGACCCCCGCACTTTACAGACTCCGCACTTTACAGACTCCGCACTTACAGGACCCCGCACTTTACAACCCGCACTTTACAACCCGCACTTTACAGAACTCCGCAACTCTTAGCAGACTCCGCATTTACAGACTCCGCACTTCTACAGACTCCACACTTACAGACTCAGCAATTGCGTCTGATGCTCGCCTCATTCCTCATTTAGTCTGTTTTGTTGCTATTGAACACGTCGTTTAATTTGGTAAAGTCGTTCCAGGCGGGTTAAGATATTTCTTAATCCCACAGGCAAAAGAACAAGTATGAATAGCACAGATTGTATTTCATGGTAACGTTCCATCAAACCAGAGGAATGACGATACATTTGATTTTATTCAAATCGAATTGGCCCCAACATGAAATTTTGTGCAAATATTTGGTACATTAGTGTTTAGCCCTGTTGTTTTGTATCGGTGATTGAGTTTGCCTTGTGTACGAAAATCGTGGTATAAATCAACATGCTTTGCCTATATTGTTTTTTTATATTAGAGCTGGGCCATTTTTTTCCCCCCAAAAAAACTTTTGTTTAAATAAAAAACTTGATTTACGATTAAATCCCCCCCCATTATAATAACTGCGAACTGTAAATATATTTTTTTTTAAAAACAAACCAAAATTGCAAAGCAAACCTCTCTCTAACTGGAAAGTCACTGTGCAACAAAAAAATATTTATATGATATGTATTGAGCTAATAAAAGAACAACAAATCCGTAGTGGGCTAACTGCTCTTCTTGGCACATTTGTACAGCAGGACCTTCTTCCTTGAGCAGAGCGGAACAATTTAAAAAAAAAAAAATTATCTAATTTTTTTTCTCCTAAAAAAATAAATAAAAAATCTTTTAAAAATAGATTTGTTTTAAAAAATAGAATCGAGTTGACCTACCACTCGAATTTTTTCCCTCCCAGTCGATTTTCACCATACATATATATATTTGTGACACGTATGGGTTCATAATGGCCTCTTTTTTCACACAGATCAATTCCTGACAGATTTAATGAGTTATTGAACCTTCACCTTTTAACTTTTCCAAACCAAGAGAGACCTGTGGTCTGACTGAAGTGATACATTTCTCAAAGCAGTCGATCTGCGGCGGCTGCAAAATTGTCCAACGCTTCGACCAAAACCTGGAAAGAACTTTATTACAACATTTTATTTTATTATACAAAAATATTTCCTCTTTACAAAATATATCGAGTACGAGCCACCGGCGGTAGTTTGGAGAGAGACTCTCCTTTTGTTTTATTTATCTTCAGTTAGAACCAGAAACTCCCCAGCAATATCTGAAAACTCGGATTGTCACGAATATTGCTTGGAGAACGATATTATTGCAAAACCATTTCAAAGCAGAACATTCCGTTAACGTAGAAAAGAATCATGATCATTTGTTTTTTTCAGCCAATAGTGTCAAAACAAAGCTGAGGCCGAACTCAAAACATTTAAATAGAAGAAACTGAGGAAAATCAAGACTAAAACGTTTGAAATCTGTTACTCTAAGGAGGGTTCACATCCAGTCCAGTATCCTACCGGTGTATCCCTGATTAGTACTAGCCTTTGCGCTAGCCTTTGCACTAGCCTTTGCACTAGCCTTTGCAGTAGCATTTGCAGTAGTATTTGAAGTATTTGCAGTAGTATTTGCAGTACGTAGCGCTCACGTTGTCATGTTTTGAAGAAGCAGAGCATGCGCAGTTCCCTGAAAACGCGTTTACACGACACCAGGTTCTGGAAAACGTTGGGCATTTTCTTCAGAGCCACTTTCCTCCCGTCCCGAGGGTCCGTCACCGACCTGAGGGGGAACATCACCAAATATATTTAAGGTTTGTTCATCTACCTGTGACTGTCGTTTAATCCTCTAATCTTTATAATCCCGTTACTGTCGTTTAAACCTCTAATCTTTATAATTCCCGTTACTGTTGTTTAATCCTCTAATCTTTATAATCCCGTTACTGTTGTTTAATCCTCTAATCTTTTATAATCCCGTTAACTGTCGTTTAATCCTTTAATCTTTATAATCCCGTTACTGTTGTTTAATCCTCTAATCTTTATAATCCCGTTACTGTTGTTTAATCCTCTAATCTTTATAATCCTGTTACTGTTGTTTAATTCTTTAATCTTTATAATCCCGTTACTGTTGTTTAATCCTCTAATCTTTTATAATCCGTTACTGTCGTTTAATCCTTTAATCTTTATAATCCCGTTACTGTTGTTTAATCCTCTAATCTTTATAATCCCGTTACTGTTGTTTAATCCTCTAATCTTTATAATCCTGTAATGGGACGGGCCCGTTACTGTTTTAAACCTCTAATCCACAGTGAGACAGAAGGAGGTCTCACCACACGACTCCGAAGGCCCCGTAGCCGATGGGGACGGTCCGGTTCCATCTCCGCGGGACTGGGCACCTCGCTGGCGGCGTTGGTGTAGGGCTGTGGCACCGCGGCCCCGCCTCCTCCGCCCCCCAGGGCCGTGGGGTGTCGGGGCACGGGCGCCGGCGCCGTGGAGCTCAGCGCCGAGGCGGGAGCGGCGCACGACGAATTCACACAGAAGAACTTCGGACCGAGGTCTGAGCCAGGAAACACGTCCACGGGCTGACGGGGCGCCCCGCTGTGGAAGGCCATGCTCCCGAAACGCGACTGAGGAGAGAGGAGGACATCTGTGAAACACTGAGGAGAGAGGAGGACATCTGTGAGACTCTGAGGAGAGAGGAGGACATCTGTGAGACACTGAGGAGAGAGGAGGACATCTGTGAGACACTGAGGAGAGAGGAGGACATCTGTGAGACTCTGAGGAGAGAGGAGGACATCTGTGAGACTCTGAGGAGAGAGGAGGAATCTGTGAGACTCTGAGGAGAGAGGAGGACATCTGTGAAGCACTGAGGAGAGAGGAGGACATCTGTGAGACTCTGAGGAGAGAGGAGGACATCTGTGTAACACTGAGGAGAGAGGAGGACATCTGTGAGACACTGAGGAGAGAGGAGGACATCTGTGAGACACTGAGGAGAGAGGAGGACATCTGTGAAACACTGGAGGAGAGAGGAGGACATCTGTGAAGCACTGAGGAGAGAGGAGGACATCTGTGAAACACTGAGGAGAGAGGAGGACATCTGTGAACCTGAGGAGAGAGGAGGACATCTGTGTAACACTGAGGAGAGAGGAGGACATCTGTGTAACACTGAGGAGAGAGGAGGACATCTGTGTAACACTGAGGAGAGAGGAGGACATCTGTGTACACTGAGGAGAGAGGAGGACATCTGTGAACACTGAGGAGAGAGGAGGACATCTGTGTAACACTGAGGAGAGAGGAGGACATCTGTGAACACTGAGGAGAGAGGAGGACATCTGTGAACACTGAGGAGAGAGGAGGACATCTGTGAACACTGAGGAGAGAGGAGGACATCTGTGAACACTGAGGAGAGAGGAGGACATCTGTGAAGCACTGAGGAGAGAGGAGGACATCTGTGAGACTCTGAGGAGAGAGGAGGACATCTGTGAGACTCTGAGGAGAGAGGAGGACATCTGTGAGACTGAGGAGAGAGGAGGACATCTGTGCTGAGGAGAGAGGAGGACATCTGTGAACACTGAGGAGAGAGGAGGACATCTGTGAGACTGAGGAAGAGGAGGACATTGTGAACCTGAGGAGAGAGGAGGACATCTGTGAACACTGAGGAGAGAGGAGGACATCTGTGTAACACTGAGGAGAGAGGAGGACATCTGTGAAACACTGAGGAGAGAGGAGGACATCTGTGTAACACTGAGGAGAGAGGAGGACATCTGTGAACACTGAGGAGAGAGGAGGACATCTGTGAGACTCTGAGGAGAGAGGAGGACATCTGTGAGACACTGAGGAGAGAGGAGGACATCTGTGAGACTCTGAGGAGAGGGAGGACATCTGTGAGACACTGAGGAGAGAGGAGGACATCTGTGAGACACTGAGGAGAGAGGAGGACATCTGTGAACACTGAGGAGAGAGGAGGACATCTGTGAACACTGAGGAGAGAGGAGGACATCTGTGAGACACTGAGGAGAGAGGAGGACATCTGTGTAACACTGAGGAGAGAGGAGGACATCTGTGTAACACTGAGGAGAGAGGAGGACATCTGTGAAACACTGAGGAGAGAGGAGGACATCTGTGAGACTCTGAGGAGAGAGGAGGACATCTGTGAGGACACTGAGGAGAGGGAGGACATCTGTGAAACCTGAGGGAGAGGAGGACATCTGTGAGACTCTGAGGAGAGAGGAGGACATCTGTGAGACACTGAGGAGAGAGGAGGACATCTGTGAGACTCTGAGGAGGAGGAGGACATGTGAGACCTGAGGAGAGAGGAGGACATCTGTGAACACTGAGGAGAGAGGAGGACATCTGTGAAACACTGAGGAGAGAGGAGGACATCTGTGAGACTCTGAGGAGAGAGGAGGACATCTGTGAGACACTGAGGAGAGAGGAGGACATCTGTGTAACACTGAGGAGAGAGGAGGACATCTGTGAGACACTGAGGAGAGAGGAGGACATCTGTGAGACTCTGAGGAGAGAGGAGGACATCTGTGAGACTCTGAGGAGAGAGGAGGACATCTGTGTAACACTGAGGAGAGAGGAGGACATCTGTGTAACACTGAGGAGAGAGGAGGACATCTGTGTAACACTGAGGAGAGAGGAGGACATCTGTGAAGCACTGAGGAGAGAGGAGGACATCTGTGAGACACTGAGGAGAGAGGAGGACATCTGTGTAACACTGAGGAGAGAGGAGGACATCTGTGAGACACTGAGGAGAGAGGAGGACATCTGTGAGACACTGAGGAGAGAGGAGGACATCTGTGAGACACTGAGGAGAGAGGAGGACATCTGTGTAACACTGAGGAGAGAGGAGGACATCTGTGAAGCACTGAGGAGAGGGAGGACATCTGTGAGACTCTGAGGAGAGAGGAGGACACTGTGAGACTCTGAGGAGAGAGGAGGACATCTGTGAAGACACTGAGGAGAGAGGAGGACATCTGTGAACACTGAGGAGAGAGGAGGACATCTGTGAAGCACTGAGGAGAGAGGAGGACATCTGTGAGACTCTGAGAGAGAGGAGGACATCTGAGACTCTGAGGAGAGAGGAGGACATCTGTGAGACACTGAGGAGAGAGGAGGACATCTGTGAGACTCTGAGGAGAGAGGAGGACATCTGAGACTCTGAGGAGAGAGGAGGACATCTGTGAGACACTGAGGAGAGAGGAGGACATCTGTGAGACTCTGAGGAGAGAGGAGGACATCTGAGACTCTGAGGAGAGAGGAGGACATCTGAGACTCTGAGGAGAGAGGAGGGTTAGGAGTAGGGCTGGGTACCGTTAAACGATACCAGTCTGGTATAAAATAAAAAAGGTTTAGGTTCTACTAGTATCAACTAACCCGCCCGGCAACTCGGACCGCAAATAAAGAAAAAAATATTGTACATGACCCGCTTCCTGACCCGTATTTTTTGTTGTTGTAAGTAGTAAATGCTCATCGTAGCGTCATTGGCATTATTAGGTTTAATTGGCATCTTGACCCGACCCAAATATCATTAAAATATTTTTGGATGACTCGTAACCGCGGGTGACCGCTCATTTCGGATCAACCCACGCACCACTGATACCGATGCCTGAACGAAATATTTGTCATATAGAACCATAAAACAGATTAATAATGTTCATTTATTCATTTTCCTTCCACTTCATTTCTTTTACATCATACAACATCCCACCATTTTTAACCAACTTTGTCCCATACATTTCCCCCAATTTTTCCACTTTTCAGGCCTAGAGGAAACCACAGAGGAGATTATGGATGTTTAGGAAGGGGACAGTGTTGTGTCTCCCACGTGCCGTCCTGCTTCAAAACATCCAACATCATCCCTGTCCTAAGAAACCACGGATCACAGGACTTAATGACTACAGGCCGGTGGCGCTGACGTCTGTGGAGATGAAGTCTTTTGAGCGCTTGGTCCTGCCCCACCTTAAGGACATCACCGCCCCCTCCCGGACCCGCTGCAGTTCACCCACAGAGCCCACAGGTCTGTGGATGACACAGTCAATCTGGCCTCCACTTCACCCTGGAGCATCTGGACTCACCAGGAACCTACGCCAGGATCCTGTTCGTGGACTTCAGCTCTGCCTTCAACACCATCCTCCTGGACTGCTACGAGACAAGCTCTACCTGCTCAACGTGCCCGACTCCCTCTGCAGGTGGATCACTGACTTCCTGACGGACTGGAGTCAGCACGTGCGGCTGGGGAAGATCATCTCGGACACTCAGACTACAAACACTGGAACTCCTCAGGGCTGTGTACTTTCCCCCTGGCTCTTCTCCCTGTACACAAACTGCTGCACCTCCAGTCACCAGTCCGTTAAACTGATCAAGTTTGAGGACGACACCTCCCTCATCGGGTTCCATCACTGTGTGGTCCATCCTCACCTCCTCCATCACCGTGTTGTATCCCGGCATTACAGAACGGGACAAGCACCCGACTGCAGAGCATTGTGCTGCTGCTGAGAAGGTGATTGGCTGTGAGCTCCATCTCTCCAGGACCTGTTCACCTCCAGGACCCGGAGGTGTGTGGGACGGATCACAGCTGACCCTTCTCACCCTGGACACGGACTATTCACCCCTCTCCCCTCAGGCAGGAGGCTACGGTCCATCCAGACCCATAGAGCCCGCCATTTGAACAGTTTTTCCCCTCCGCCATCAGACTCATGAACAATAACAAGTCTCTGTAGCTTAGTTAGACTCATGGATGTAATCTGCACTTGCACTGTGTGGTGTGTCCACACTCAGACCCGCTGCTATCACTTTATATCACTTTATATGCCAACACATTTTTGCAAGCCCCTTTAGCCTTATAAAGCTTATTTTTATCTTAACTCTGTGTTTTATGTCGCACGTGCACCAAGAACTATTCCTAGTTTGTGAACCTGTTCTCAAACCATTGCAATAAAACCTATTCTGATTCTGACAGTGGTGTGTCTCATATTTGAGTAATTCATGCAAGTCTTTAGATCTGTCTGTGGGCTCTTACCTGCTGCTGAAGTCCCGGTCCCTTCTCTGTCAGACTCTAGTGAAACTCATCCAGGAGGAGAACCAGGCCAGAGGGGGTCCAGCTCAATCCCACAGCCGCAGAGGAGCTACTGCAGCCCGGACACTGAGACAGGAATCACCGCTGTGTCCATCACTTGGCCACGCATCTGCTCTGAAACCTCTTAACAAGTGTTCCCCAGTGGATTCACACTCGGGAAATCAACCAAAAAAACTTCCAGGAAACGCGCTAAAAGTTTAAAACACCTTCATAAAACCACATTTAAAACCAGTGGCCTTTAAAATGTCCACTTTTACCGATCAGATATCTTTGTTTGTAGCAGCAGCTGTCCATAAGCTTAGCACAAAACTTGCCATTTATCCGCTTATAAATAAAAATCACTCAAGACTCGACGTTGGCTACGCTCACTACAGCTGTATAAACTGTTTTGCTTTAAAATAAGTGAATGTTATTTAATAAATCTGTGGGAAACTGCAGACGGGGAGCGTTAGCTCCGATGCTAACCAGCTGTTGGTGCTAATCGGCGAGTTAACCCAGTGATGGCTCTGACCCACATACGGCTCCAGCTTCTGCAGTGACCTACATATCCCACAGAACCCGCTTTTTACACTTGTTATGGCTTTACCAGAGCCCAAACCGAGCGTGGCTAAACAGGCGTGCTTTGTGGCCAGGATAAACCCCCAAATAATGTCCAATAATCCCTTCGTTTGCAGCGCGTCTCTGGATGATTAGCCCGTTAGCTCCGCGGCTAGCCTCCTCTCGTTAGCCGTTTCTATGGCGTCAAAATCCACCGTTTGAGGGTCTTTTTTGGGTTATTCTTCCAGGCTACGGGTGGGAGAGTCCCCCTCGGTCTCCCGGTGATGGGTGTCCGTGCAGTCCCCGTTAGAGGAGGTTTTTTCCCCCGGCCCCGTGTCGGTAGAGCTGCCGGGGCTAACAGGCTAACGGTGGAGGAGGAGCTGCAGCAGTGGGTGGGGGAGGGTTAATGTCCGGGGCTGTAAACAATGCTGCCCCCCTCTTCATCCTCTTCATCCACCACCACTTAACACTTAGTCAGAATTATCATAAAGGGTTTGCGCCATTTTTTAATTTCCCCATATGAAACACATATTTAAATACATGTTTCACCGGACCTGAATTTTGGGAAAAGTTTGAGTTTTCGACTATGTTCAGGAGGTCAAAATCCAGCTCAAAGAGCAGAGGGGAAGTTTTTTTTTTTTTTTTTTTTTTTTTTTTTTGCAAAAACAATGTTTTTCGCAGCGACAACATATTATATATTTTTGGAAAGCTCTAAACGAGCCCCACGCGCACGTCATCCACCTCCGCAAGAAATAGGCCATTCATGTTCGTGCAATAGTAAGTATAAAGCGCCCATACCAGAGGTAGGTGAGTTTACGTTAGACTGAGGGACAGCGCTGCGCGCCGTTTTCAATTTTCATGCCTAATTAAACGACGTTGTCATTGTTAACATTGAAAGACACAAACGCCTTTGAATGAACCCAGTATTGACATAATTTCAGCAAAGTTGACTTTGAAAGTCATTCTTTCCTGTGAGAACATGGAGGTAAAACACGACAGAAGTGACGTTGATTCAGTTTGGCTTTAATACAGTAAGTTCTATGCACTATGCGCTGATACAGTCTGCGCAGCCACAGACAGAAGTCACCAAAGAAGCTACGAAGAACATGACCGGTACAAATCATCCGAGACAAATGATATCCCAAAGTTATGCACATTCAAAACGTTCGACGGAGATTTACAGCTCGTCTTCGTCGTCCACAAATAAATTAAGTCCGTACGAATCCAAAACACAGTCTGACGAAATCAGGATCGGCTGCGAAAAACAAACGCAAACAGAGAAGAAGGATGGCGCCGTAAAAGGGTTAAAAATACACTTTTCTATGAGTCCGTCGTCCGAGCGCTGGAGTCGTTTCACTCAGATATATGTACAAGAGTTTAGAGTTCTGCCAAAGCCGCGGCCCTGAACCAGGCGTCTGCGAAACCACCTGCGGAAAGACACAAACAAGAGAATCAAAGAGGCAACAAAAACTCAAATGCATCGAGGTCGCCACCTGGACATGTTAACATTTAGCGTTTGTATAGTGTGAGCGCAATCAAACCGCGACTCGGT
Organism: Neogobius melanostomus; assembly: GCA_007210695.1. Taxonomy (NCBI): domain Eukaryota; kingdom Metazoa; phylum Chordata; class Actinopteri; order Gobiiformes; family Gobiidae; genus Neogobius; species Neogobius melanostomus. The sequence continues at coordinate 18,848 of VHKM01000332.1, read as the reverse complement.
TCCGGACATTGACCTGCTTTAGGAGGTGGGCCAGAGCGCGGCTCGGATGCTGCTCTATTTCTATGAGCTTTATTAAAGCAACTATTTTATTTCACGTATGTAGGCTACTACATCCCCTTTTGTTTAAACTGTGTGAGTGCGCATCGGCCCCAAGATGCTACTTATCTAAATTCAAAAGTATCTGGACATTTTAGTCACAGTTTTAGTCTCATAAAAAATGTGATTTGGTTTTCAGCAAAGATATTACTTTGACTAAATATTATAGTTGACGAAAACAACACTGATCTGTAGCTTTTAGCCCACGATGAGCTTTTTTGTTTTCTTTCTTGTAGTCAGAGTAACCTCTGCTTTTCGCCAGTCACTCACGCTCGCTCCAAACTTTCTTTATTCTTTATTCTCGATTACCGTTTTCGGCTGCATATTGTAAACGGCAGAATATGATTTTCTTTTTGGGGGCATTTGTGTTCAGTTTTAGCAGATACTAGTACACAAGCCTAGAGCGCCCTCTGGCGGCTAGTGTGGAAATAACGTGTGAAATTATACATTTTGGTGACTTATAGTCCGGAAATATGGTATCTTTAACATAATTATGAACCTTTAGGCTTTAGTGTTGTTTAGAAAGTGTGTAAAGAGCAATGCTATGCAAAACGAGCTTTTTCTGAAGCTAGTTAGAGCTACTGCAGCAATGGCGGCCCCTGCGTAGTCACAGACCTGAGCTACACGTGGCTAATGATCTGCAGGCGACCGAAACTGCGTCCGTCTGGCTCATCTCGAACAAGCCTAACTCTCTGCTTTGGTCTCACCTGTGTTTTCTGTTTCCTGTGGGCGTGGTCTGTGTATGGGCGTGGTCTGTGTGAGCGTGTGTTCTCTGTTAGCTGTGGGCGTGGCCTGTGTGGGCGTGGCTCACCTGTCATCTTTGTTAGCTGTGGCCTGTGTGGGCGTGGCCTCTGTGGGCGTGGCTCACCTGTGTTCTCTGTTAGCTGTGGCATGTGTGGGCGTGGCTCACCTGTGTTCTTTGTTAGCTGTGGGCGTGGCCTGTGTGGGCGTGGCTCACCTGTGTTCTCTGTTAGCTGTGGGCGTGGCCTGTGTGGGCGCGGCCTGTGTGGGCGTGGCTCACCTGTGTTCTCTGTTAGCTGTGGGCGTGGCCTGTGTGGGTGGGCGTGGCCTGTGTGGGCGTGGCTCACCTGTGTTCTCTGTTAGCTGTGGCCTGTGTGGGCGTGGCCTGTGTGGGTGGGCGTGGCCTGTGGGCGTGGCTCACCTGTGTTCTCTGTTAGCTGTGGGCGTGGCCTGTGTGGGCGTGGCTCACCTGTGTTCTCTGTTAGCTGTGGCCTATGTGGGCGTGGCCTGTGTGGGCGTGGCTCTACCTGGCTCTGTTAGCTGTGGGCCTGGTCGCTGATGGAGGAGCAGTCGGTCACCAGCAGCTCCACGGCGCTCGGGGCCACGCTCGACTCGCCACTGGTTCCCACGGCGATGGTTCCCATGGGCGCCGCCTCCACCGCCATGCCCACGCCGACCTCCCCCACGCCCGCCACGGTCACGGCCTGGATGCCGTCCTGCGCCTCGCTCTGAGCGTGCGTGCCCATGTGACCCTGCAGCTGCGTGGCCGTCTTACACTGGACGCCGCACAGCTGGCACAGGAGCACGCCGCCCGCCGCGCCCCCGAACGCACCCCTCGCCCCGCCGCTCTCCTTCCACTCCTGACCGTGGTGCTTCTGGGCGTGGACCCGCAGGTACGTCAGCGTGGTGAAGCCTGAGGAGGGGGAGAGTTCAGCCACAGGTGAGAACAAGGAGACGCTGCAGGTGAGGAATAAATGAATCATGCAGAGACATCAGTTTATGAATCAGGTTTAAATGTGTGTTTTATAAGATTTGCTCAGAAGGTTTTGGATCTGGTTTAGTTTTTCAATAAACTAGTTATTAGTGAAAAAAATCAATAAATCCGTCAGAAATCTGTAAAAATCAGTAAAAATCAGTAAAAATCCTTCCAAATGTAGTTGAGTCTGTAAAGTGTGGCGTCTTATGGAGCGACTAAAGTGCAGATGTTGTTAAAGAGCGGAATGAAAAACGGCCCTAAAGTTTAGTCCCTTTGTCTGGATTACAGCGTCATCTCGGTCACAGCCTTTCCTGCTACAACGTGGATACCAAACATGTCAGTATTGGTGAATGAATGAGCGTGGGAAAGACCAGCGAGCCACACAGACATGTTGGAGTCACTTCCTGGATAAATCTCAGAGAATAAACATAGTGAAGAGAGTTGTTTTAAAACTAAGACGTTAACGAGGAAACGAGAAATCAGTGTTTTCATCTGCAGCGTCTTGCCTTAAAACGGGACATTCCTTCTTTCTGTCGTAGCAGTAACATTAGTATTAAAGGGATATTTCAGGATTTTTGACATTGGGCCTCATTTCCTAGTTATCCAGAGTGTTGTTGATGTCTGGAGATATTTGTTTCTTAAATTCATGCAGTTCTTATATTTGAAGAGTCTAGTGGCGCTAGGCTAATGCTAGGCTAGTTCATTTCTATGGTATCAGTTAGCCTGCATTAAAAACAGTCTGACCCACTCCACAGTGCACCTGAGGTAAATCACTTATAACACCAGACTAACCATATAAATGTCTGTGTTAATAGAATCATTTAAAATAACTTATATTTGAGCAGCATCAGCTTCGTGGCTGTAAGCTAACGCAGCGGCGGAGTGATCTGCGAGAAAATAGTTCCCTCAAAATGCGGTAATTCATGTGATACAAGGTCAGTTATATTTCAAACATGATTCTATTAACACAGACATTTATATGGTTAGTCTGGTGTTATAAGTGATTTGCCTCAGGTGCACTGTGGAGTGGGTCAGACTGTTTTTAATGCAGGCTAACTGATACCATAGACATGCTTAGCCTTGCCCTAGCCTAGCGCCACTAGACTCTTCAAATATAAGAACTGCATGAATTTAAGAAAAAATATCTCCAGACATCAACAACACTCTGGATAACTAGGAAATGAGGCCCAATGTCAAAAATCCTGAACTATCCCTTTAGCATTAGCATTAGCATTAGCATGTACTGACTGCGGTTGCACAGGTGGCAGGAGTGGTGCTGTGATTGGTTGTGGACCCTCATGTGATCCGTGATGTAAGCGGCCGACAGCAGTTTGCCACAGATGTGACACGGGACTTTCTCCTCGTGTCGGATCAGGTGAGCTCGGAGGCGGTCGCGGGTCGCAAACGCCGACGTGCAGGTCTGCAGGAGAGAGGAGGCGATTAAGAGAAAGTATGATCGGAATAACTAGAGATTAACGATAAAATGTGACACAAAAAGAAAAACAACATCTGTGTTTCCGTACGGTGCATTTGAACGGCCGCTCCGTGGAGTGAACCTGCCTCACGTGGCTGTTCAGGTGATCCGGCCTGAAACACAAACACCAGCTTTACAGCGCCCCCCGTGGTTCATACAAGGAGCTACAATCATTTTAAACCCCTTAACCCTCGCCTGAACCGAACACATTTTCTCCAGTGCGGCTTCACCCAAATCTAAAAGCTTCTTGAACAAAGCGTCAAAACGGCGACAAACACAAGAAGAAAACGAGGATGAAAACGCGCCAAAAAGAGATCTGTTCTGTAGGTCTTAGCTTTCAAATGAGGCCTCACTCTGGCCTGAAGGCTGTAAACTCCAGTCGAGAAGCTTTTCGATTTGGGTAAAGTCGAACTGGAGAAAAGGTGTGGGTTAACCGAGTTCATTTCCTCCAGTTGATCACCAGAGTAACGTTTGAAAGCTAAGACCTACAAAACTGATCTAAGCTTTTCCCTCGTTATGATCGTCACAGTTTCGTCCTTATTGTTTGTGTTTTCATCACGTTTTTGTCAGTTACGTCACACAAAAAACGAAATGCGTCAAAAAGTGGCAAAAATGCAACAAGATATGAAAACATGAAAAAAATATGCAACAAAACGACTTAAACGTGGTAACAAAACAAGGAAGAAGCTTAGATCAGTTCTGTCGGTCTTAAGGTCCGCTTACACTACACGACTTTTATGCCCGATTTTGATACAATTCTCAGTCTCGAGTCTTCCTGAGTCGTGTTTAGTCGAAGGCAGTCACACAGAGTCGTGTAGTGTGTGTGTGTGTGGGGGGGGGGTCACGACTGGACTGGCGTTGGAATCGTGTAGTGTGGGCAGCAGTCAGACGCAACTGGACTACAGTCGCAGGAAATCAAACATGTTTGATTTTAAAGCCTGATTTTGGACGCACAGGAGAGACGTGGGTGATTTTACCCCAAAGTGAACACACAGAAAGCAGCGGCCAATGACAGAGTGAGATAAAGACAGAAAAACACCGCCACGCCTCCTTTTTCATGTCTCTGTCAAAACAGCGGCACAAACACTCATGGCCACAGCACGAAACAGCACAACTTTATATCACCAAACGTTCACGAGAACCACCTTTTCAGCTACATTTAAACCGCGAACAGAGTTTAGCGGCACTTACTGAGTTTAGAGACGAACTGTTCAGCTTCACCTCGCCTCTCTCCTCCGCCTCCTCCATCTCAGGGCTGAGGTCCGTCTCCTTTTCTTATTAAATCCACTGAAATACGTCCCGCTTCTTGGTCTCGCCGACTTTTATCTCCATTTGACAGAACTAGGGCTGCACGTTTTCAAGTTTTTCATTAACCGTTAACCGAGGCCCTTAGCGGTTAATACTCGTTAACCATTAGTTTGCGCACTAACCAACCCCCCGCGGTGCCGCCCCCTCCGTTACGTTATACTGACAGACGCGAAAGGGTTTTTCATCGTTAACACCTTTATTAAATGGCTGGAACACATTTAAAACGAAATTAATTTATAGAAATAAAACGCAGTGGTAATGACAGAGCAGTCAAAGTCACTGACTTGTGTTCTACAGTATTTTTATTTATTTTACCTGCAGTCATTTAGCTTTTTTTGAAACATTGTGCAAAGAAACAGTCATTCATGGCGACACAACAACAACACTTATCTCTCCACCACGTTTTAACAATAACGAGAAAGGTGAGTTTTGTGCCTTTAGCTTACCTAGCTACCTGTGATGTCCGGGTGTCGGCTGTTGAAGTTGAAGTATATCTAAGCTCTGCAATGCAATACTTGCATTTTGATCCGTCATTCTCCCACGCTGTGCTGTTTATGGCCCGCTTCATATTGAAAAGTTAAACTATAGCCATGTGCCATGACGGCTTCTCCTGAACAAATGTTTGGGAGCGCTCTGGCGGTCTCTGGTGGTGCAATAATGTATTACAAATATTTCCAATGGCAAATTATACACACCAGTCAGAGCCGGTTTTTCTATACGCAGATTACGCAAGGTGCGTAGGGCCCCCACTGCTGCAAGGGCCCCGCATCTCAGTCAAATCACGGTGTTTCCACTGATTAATGAGCGTTGTTACGGTGACAGCTGTTTGACAGGCAGCGCTCACTCACTCTCCGCCTACTTTGCCACATACAACACCGAAATGGAGCAGGAGAGACCGACCGCCTTCCTCCTGTCACTACAAGTTCCCAACGCTGAGTGCTCTCCGCTCGCGCCTCCACTCGGGCCGTCTCCCGTGTTCGCCTCATGCTCGCATCCCGCGCGGCTTTCCCGTCCCCGGGCCGGGCGCTGCTCGCCTAATGTTACTCTGCTCGGACCGGGGCAACTATCTTGTTGTTTCGAGTACTGTAGAGTATCAGGCCAGTAGTTTGGTGAATAGATTGGTTTCTCAAGACAGCACGCAAAGTGTTCCCTCATTCGACACGAAGAGTTCACTGGCACTTGTCCATCAGGTTTTTTTTTGTTCATAAACTTCTTAATGCAACTGTAAGTTTCTGGAAACTGCACTTTTTATAATTCACCCACAGATGTGCGGTGTACAGAGGTGAGCAGTAGGCTTGAAACAGAGCTAGTTTCACCTGTACAGAGCAGGAGGAGAATTCCCGAGACAGAATGTTGCTTGTGCATAAAACATCCGGCACTGACAGTAAATGTCCTCATAATAAACGATCAGTTATGATGTGGCCGAGGTACATGACAACATCACATACATTTAAGATGTTCCCGAGAGCTTAAAGTCTGTCCTCCTCTGTCCGACATATAATGACACTTTTAATTTGTATTTCACATCTGCAGTGAATAGAGGAGAGAAAAAGCCAAAAAGCATAAAACAAATTACTGTCTATCTGATTCTCAGTGGTAAAATAAAAGTATAACCATCAGGTGCAGCTTTCAGTTAGTTTAAAGTCAGTGGTTCCCAAACCGGGTCAGTGACCTTTTAGCATTTTAAAAAGTGGGGGAAATAGACTAGTGGTGTCTTAAACTCCAGTCTGACAGTGGCTTAGTGGTTAGTGGTTGTCACACAGTGGGGCAGGGCCCAAATTGAGGTTATGTTCTACTTCTGCCCTGCACTACTGCACAGTGGAACTGTTTTTGACCATAAATTGGTTCACTCTCATCGAATAGCCATGGGATGCGAACTGTAGGGCCCCTGAGTGGATTTTTGCTTAGGGCCCCAGAAGGGTCGCACCGGCTCTGACACCAGTTAACCGAGCAAATGCTTTTACTCGGTTACGCAATTTTTACGGTTACCGGTTAACCATGGACACCCTAGACAGAACTATAGCCAAGTTGAAGGCTTCGTAGCAGTAGGAGCCTTGCACTGCGATGTTGTGACACTGTTGACACCGCTGACTAATCGGGACACGCACATGTTTTCCCACGCTCACAAACACAGGCCTGTCTTTGGTCTTTGCGGATTTTGGGTCAGTTTTTGAAACCGGAGGAGAAATGAAGCGGTAGAGAGTAGGGATGGGTATCGTTAAGGATTTATCAATACTACTACTCTTATCGATACTCCTTATTTTTGATTTGAATATTTTATTTCGAGCTAAAGAGAAAAGAAAAAACAGAAATATATATATACATAATAAAAGAAAAAAGAAAAAGAAAATAATTTACATTACAGCTCGAAAAGGAGTGGGAAGAAGACAAGCTTATTGACTCCCACCCCTGTTCATAAACTTCAATAACAATAACTATAACAATGACTGACAACAGTGCAATTTTCTTGCCTTTTTACAAACAACTATCAACCGAGTTGGTTACATATTAACAAATGCGACACTGCATTATACCAGGTCAACATTCACAGTATCTCACACGCTCAACATACACAGTATCTCACACGCTACAACCAGTGTATTATTTCTGTCTCCCATACAGAATTCATTACCAGTTGGCATTATCGTTGTTCACCATCACCATTACACCATATAACATTACTCTGTAATCAGTGTTTGAATGGTACATAAAATACTCCACATTTATTCATGAAAGGTACAGTAATCGCAGACTGATTGATGTTCATGATAACAAGAATGGTCTTACTGAATGTGTTAAAAGGGATTCGGGGCTTTTCTTTCTTATTCTTCTTTTCTGTGACTGGACCAGCTGCCAGAGGGGAGCAGCCCCCGAGCAACCGGACCATCATTTGTTAAGTGTCCTATACATCATTAAAAGAGACAATTTTTATCGATCCGGTACTTTAACGGTACTCTTATCGGTACTTTAACAGAAAAATATATATTGGTAGATTGAGATACCGTATACGTAGGCATTAATCCTTGGTCTATATTATTATTTATTTATTACTCTACATTTCCCTTCCGTGGACCCACCACCTGCAGAAGGAGCCATGGGGACTGGTGCTATGTGATTTGGGCAGCTCCAACGGCTGCCCCCACGACCCGGCAACGGACAAGTGGAAGAAAATGAATGAATGAATGAATGAATGAATTACTCTACATTTCATTTCCACTTTGCGCATACACTTAATATATTGGAGTTAAAATACTTCACTTACGTTGCTATTTTTTTTTTAATCATTATTATTATCTAGTAAATCAAGGCTGTTGGTTAGATTTGGCTGTAGCTCTGGGACTGAGTCCAAATGAAAACTTAGTGCAGTAAAATAATGAACTGTTTTCAGCTTGTGTCCAGTGGGGTCGACACTGGCTCGCGCTGACGTCCACGTGTGAGCGCGCACGCATGTGCACGTACAAGCCACTGTGTACGCCGTTTGTGGAAAAATAGACTCCACCCAAACTCTTTAGTTTGGGTATTTGTGAAAGAAGAAAAGTGCGAGTGGCTCGTCTGTCTGTTCAATACGAAGTCGTTACGTTTAGCTTTTTACCGGCGGGTTAGCGGTAGCAGCTCGTAACACCGCGTGTCTTTCCCGCGCGCACCTGTCTCGCTGCACACGGCTGCAGAGGGGAGACAGGGCAGTGGCAGAGCACAGGGGGACACCCTGCACTTTCGTGTGGGGTAGCAGGGATGAACAGATCCAATACAGCGAACGCATCCATGAGGGCGGAGTGATTATTTGAGCGCAGCAGCCCCGTTAAGAAGACCGTTAAGGCTGGAGCTTATCGTCCGGGTGGACCGGCACACGTGGCCCCCGGGGCCGTTATGATACCGGGGTCGGTACCCATCCCTAGTAGAGAGGACAGACGTGTTATCAAACATCAGCTGTTTGTCAGAATCTGTAGTGTGTTCGCTCTTACGATTCTCAGACGTCATGTGTGAACTCCCAGACGTTCTATAATCGCACTAAATCCAGTCGTATAGTGTGTGCTGACCTTTAGCTTTCAAATGAGGCGTTACTCTGGCCTAGAGGCTGTAAACTCCAGTCGAGAAGCTTTTCGATTTGGGTAAAACTGTGGAGAACGTGCTCGGCTAAGGCGGGCGGGGCCTAAGGGGTTTTAAAGGGACTGGAAGGCTTTACCGTGAGAAGGCCTTGGCGCAGTGCGGGCACACGTAGGGCTTCTCCACGCCGCCCTGGTGCGAGCGGACGTGGTAGCTCATGCGGTCCTTGCGTTTGAAGCGCTGCTGGCAGATGGGGCAGGAGTAGGGCTTCTCGTCCGAGTGGGACAGGCGGTGGCGGTTCAGGTGGTACACGTCGCGGAAGGCTTTACCGCACGCCTCACACGCGTGGTTCTTCCGGACGGCGGGGGCGCTGGGGCGGGCGCCGGCGTCTGCAGGAGGAGCCACAGGGAAAGACACATGTCAAGGCTTTTAAACACGACATATGTTTCTTTAAAGGGATATTTCAGGATGTTTGACATTGGGCCTCGTTTCCTAGTTATCCAGAGTGTTGTTGATGTCTGGAGATATGTTTTTTCTTAAATTCATGCAGTTCTTGTATTTGAAGATCTAGTGGCGCTAGGCTAATGCTAGGCTAGTGCATGTCTATGGTATCAGTTAGCCTGCATTAAAAACAGTGTGACCCACTCCACAGTGCACCTGAGGTAAATCACTTATAACACCAGACTAACCATATAAATGTCTGTGTTAATAGAATAATGTTTGAAATATAACTGACCTTGTATCACATGAATTACCGCATTTTGAGGGACTATTTTCTGGCAGATCACTCCGCCGCTGCGTTAGCTTACAGCCACGAAGCTGATGCTGCTCAAATATAAGTTATTTTAAATGATTCTATTAACACAGACATTTATATGGTTAGTCTGGTGTATAAGTGATTTACCTCAGGTGCACTGTGGAGTGGGTCAGACTGTTTTTAATGCAGGCTAACTGATACATAGACATGCACTAGCCTAGCATTAGCCTAGCGCCACTAACTCTTCAAATATAAGAACTGCATGAATTTAAGAAAAAATATCTCCAGACATCAACAACACTCTGGATAACTAGGAAATGAGGCCCAATGTCAAAAATCCTGAAATATCCTTTAAGATTTACTGTTGTTTAACCTCCTAACCTTCACCGAGCGCATTTTCTCCAGTTTGGCTTTACCCAAATAAAAGCCTCTTGAACAATGCGTCACAACAGCGACAAAAGCGCCGAGTGCACTGGAAAGAGCAAAGTCAGGGCTTTAGAACGAGTCTCCACAACTCGCTCGCCTCAGAGAAACGTCGTAATGAAAATGGGTTTGCTACAAGTTTGTTACATATAAGTTTCACTAAACCTCAGTCAATATGGACGAGCTGCAGGTCATTATGAAGCTCAGAATCTGGCTGAGTTAGTCTTAAAGGAACAGGTCAGTGTTTTCCAGACTGAGATCTGTTCTTACCTGAGCTTAGACGAGTTGATACGTACCTGTCTGGACTTTGTGTGTGCGCTCAGTCATGCACAAAGATGTTGTTAGCATTAGCCTCTCCCGTATATTCCTATGGCTCCATACAGGGTGAAGTTAGAAGCGACCGAGCTCTCCCACAAAGACCAGACAGGTACAATCAACTCGTCTAAGCTCAGGTAAGAACATATCACGGAAAAACGGTGGCCTGTTCCTTTAACTTCCACAATTGTATTTTTGAATCGCTGTGCAAAAATGCTGCAGCCAGCAACAGTATGCTAATGCTAACGGCAGCTAATCACATCTGGGACAGAAACTATGATCGAATCGCCTAAAGTAATGAAATAAACCGGCCTCTGCTGGAGCGGCCATGTGTTATGGTGCGTCCACACCAAGCGCCTCCAAAGCGTCAGGTTTACATTTAAATACATTGAGGACGCGCCTCAAGAGGCCCCGCGGCGCGTTTTGAAGATTTTGGCACCTCCACGCGGCCGACGCTAGAGTTGGGAAATGTTGAACTTTTTAGAGAAATACGCGAGCGTCGACCAATCAGGAGCTTTCTCCAACAGTGACGCTGTTGCTGAGCCACCGTCGTCTGGGGCAAGATCCTCTGCGACAATGGTAAAAGTCAAGGAGAGGATTATCACTGTTTTGTGAACCGGAGCTACATGCAGCTCTGGGTACTTTGACAAAAGACAAACATCAGTGTTCCATTTTACGTAACACCAAGGATTAAAAGCGGCGACAAAGAAAACGTATTTGAGTGGGCTGGATCTGCGCTGGGAATCGTGTTTGGGAACTTGATGATCACAGAGCATTTCCCTAAAGCTGCCTACAAGGCCATCGATGTGAAAACAGAAGAAATATGGCACGACATAAGTGCTAATTAAGCCCCTATAGTAAAGCAACCGTGTACAATGATCAAAACACGATTCAGGCTTGTGATTTTTAAGTTTATTGCTCACATATTTATCTACAACGGGCCGTATCGATCTGTTTTATAATTATTTCTATGCTAGCCCAAACGATGGCTCGCATGACGCCCAGAAAACAAGTATTATGCACTAATCCGCAATAAGCTAAACTACACAGAACAGCCTTTAGAGGTCACACACATGAGATGGGCCTTGACATTTGTGGTTTATTGCACACAACTTTTTTTTTTTTTATCAACAATGAGCTGTAACGCGATCGCAAAAAAAGCTAACCGCTAACCTAGCTTATAGCCACTTGCCCAGGCAATGATCCTTCCAACCGTGATGGGCTGCATAGTGAGCTTAAATACTGGGAGATCCTGCGTAGACCATGGGGGAATATTTAAAGATCCATAGGACATGGCAGGAGCAAAGAGGGAGACTACAGTAGTTAGCCTCCGAACAACTGTAGTTTTCAGGCACGAGCTGTTTCCAAGATGGCTACGAACAGACTCTGAGTTGACGCGCGGCCAGGACGTCCTGACGCTCTGTGACATTTGTGACAAGCGTCTGACTTCAGCACAAGCGTCCAACTACGGACTTAAGGCGCGTCTTTGACGCCCAGGAGGCGCTTGGTGTGGACGCACCATTAATGTTTTTACAGGATTATCGACCACACATTTGGAAAAATCTGCCAAAAATATCAGCCGAGCAAATCGGCATCGCCTAGAAAACTCTATCGGTCACGTGACGACCACACGGCAACAGAGCAAGGAAAAGGATCCGTTGAGATCAGGTTTGCGGGTCTAGCTTTCAAATGAGGAGCCTGAGAGAATGTGCTCGGTAAAGGCGGGGCTTAAGAGATGTTTTTAGCACCTAACCACTGTGCCACCGCTCACCTGTTCCACAGAGCCCACCACCACCACGGCGGCCTGCAGCGGCTGAGGGAGGGGCTGAGGGGGCACGGCCATGGCGACGGTCGCCGGGCGATGGACACGGTCGCCGGTGCCAGCGAGACAGAGACAGCGTCCATGGCGACAGAGACGGTGGGCGGGGCCTGTGTATCAGAGATAAAGCTGCATTCAATGCAGTGCTTTGGATAATATGTAGAGGGCGCCCACACGGGTTTAGCCTCAAAAGTAACATTTGATCTAAAATATCAAAACATTGACCAGGACACGAAGAGAGAACTTTAACTTTAACTTAACACGCCTGCAGTTTATAAGCCACATATGAGCCACATGAAGCTGATTTACGTGTTTAGTTTCCTTTAAGGCGAGACACTGCAGAAAAAACACAGACTTTTCACGTTTTCTCTTTGCATGTAGAGGGGCGTGTCTTTCACCATGCTGCGTTGTGCGTGTTAATCGGGGCGTGTCCTCACTGCGTGGCAGGGGCGTGTCCTCACCTCGTATGCGTGTATGGGGCGTGTCCTCACCTGCGTGTGCGTGTATGGGGCGTGTCCTCTACCTGCGTATGCGTGTATGGGGCGTGGTCTCACCTGTAGTCTGGCGTCGTCTCACCTGTAGTGGCATGTGGGGGCGTGTCTCACCTGTAATGGGGCGTGGTCTCACCTGTAGTCCGGGCGTCGGGCGTGTCCTTCACACTGCGTGTGCGTGTATGGGCGTGTCCTCACCTGCGTGTGCGTGTTATGGGGCGTGTCCTCAACCTGCGTGTGCGTGTATGGGGCGTGTCCTCACCTGCGTGTCGTGTATGGGGCGTGTCCTCACCTGCGTGTGCGTGTATGGGGCGTGTCCCCACCTGCATGTGCGGGGCGTGTCAGCGTGTGCCGGGGCGTGTCCCTCACCTGCGTGTGGCGTGTATGGGGCGTGTTCCTCACCTGCGTGTGCGTGGTGGGGGGGCGTGTCCTCACCTGCGTGTGCGTGGCGTGTCTCACCTGCGTGTGGTGTAGGGGCGTGTCTCACCCTCGTGTGCGTGTGGGGGCGTGTCCTCACCTTGCGTGTCCAGCGTGTCGTGTATGAGGCGTGTCCTCACCTGCGTGTGCGTGGCGTGTCTCACTGCCTGCGTGTGCGTGTATGGGGCGTGTCCTCACCTGCGTGTGCTGTGGGGGGGCGGTCCTCACCTGCGTGTGCGTGGCGTGTCCTCACCTGCGTGTGCGTGTATGGGGCGTGTCCTCACCTGCGTGTGGCGTGGTATGGGCGTGTCCCACCTGCGTGTGCGGTATGGGGCGTGTCCCTCACCTGCGTGTGCGGGGCGTTCGCAGCGTGTGCGTGTATGGGGCGTGTCCTCACCTGTGGTGTGCGTGTGGGGCGTGTCCCTCACCTGCGTGTGCGTGATGGGGCGTGTCCAGCGTGTGCGTGTGCGGGGCGGTCTCACCTGCGTAGTCGTGTGGGGGCGTGTCCCCACCTGCGTGTGCGTGTATGGGGGCGTGTCCCTCACCTGCGTGTGCGTGTGGGGGGCGTGTCCTCACCCTGCGTGTGCGGTATGGGGCGTGTTCCTCACCTGCGTTGTGGCGTGTATGGGGCGTGTCCTCACCTGTGTGTGCGTGTGGGGGCCGTGTCCTTCACCTGTGTGTGCGTGTATGGGGCGGTCCTCACCTGTTGTGCGTGTATGGGGCGTGTCCTCACCTGCGTGTGCTGTGGGGGGGGTGTCCTCACCTGTGTGTGCGTGTGGGGGGCGTGTCCTCACCTGCGTGTGCGTGTATGGGGCGTGTCCTCACCTGCGTGTGCGTGTATGGGGCGTGTCCTCACCTGCGTGTGCGTGTGGGGGCCGTGTCCTCACCTGCGTGTGCGTGTGGGGGGCGTGTCCTCACCTGCGTGTGCGTGTGGGGGGCGTGTCCTCACCTGTGTGTGCGTTGGGGGCGTGTCCTTACTCTGTGTGCGTGTATGGGGCGTGTCCTACCTGCGTGTGCGTGTATGGGGGCGTGTCCTCAACTGCGTGTGCGTGTGGGGGGCGTGTCCTCACCTGCGTGTCCAGCGTGTGCTGGGCAGTGTGAGCTGCAGCAGACTCCAGAGGCACCGTCTGCTTCTCGGCTCGCGGTTTAGCCCCCTCCTCTTTCTCGCGCTGCCGCTCGTCCTCTCTTGATGCCCGTGTGCACAGACTGATGCCCGCGCAGGTTAATAAACTGTTCTTGAACTTTTGTTACAGGTTGGCACAGATGTGGGCGGGGCGTGCTGGGCTTCGGGAGCGGCTTCACTGCAAAGAGACGTTTACAAACAACTGTGTCCCAGGGTCATTTCACACCACGTTTACATAGTGCTGGGCGATATGACGATACATATCGTGGGGACGAATAGAAAAGTGCCTATCGTGCCATTTCTCTTCTATCGTTTCTTATCGTTTCTAACCTAATTTAATCAATTATTAAAGCAAATATTTCATTAAATAGGCCACAAGAATGTATAGTGTTGTCTTGTCACTATACATCGTCTAAGTTTATATTAAGTGATTTAAACAAGAATAAAAAAAGAAACTTTTCGCAAAGAAAACTCTGCTTGTGGTTTTGCGACACACCCTGCTAGATATCTTCTGTCCGCCGCCAACACCTGCTGTAGCAAACGGCGACAATCTAATGGACGTACACGCCGGGCTCTTCTCTCCCTGTTAAACACCCGCGTGGTTTCACTCTGCTTTACGCACGCAACTAAACAGCTTTTTTAGTGATGGATCTTTTTTAAGCGGCGTGGATCTGGATAAACACACGAAGAGAAGAGAGGAGAGGCCGTGGTGCAGGAGGTAAGAGACTGGATCGGGCCAGCGCGTAGAGCAGCTAAAGACGTACAATACACACTGCTCGCCCCACTGTTTCTTAACATTACATTAAAAATTGAGAAAAAATGGCGATATAAGCTCCAAATTTACAGTTTGTTTTTGTTGTACATTAATGACTGTTGAAGTATTCAACAAAGTTAAAAATTATATATTGTTTGCAGATGTCACAACAATACTATGAGCTCCAGCAAGATCTCAGACTGCTCATAATCAGAGGTCCACAACAGAATACATAAACTCAAAGATGGTTTAAATAGGAAACAAACTATCGACTCATATTGAAAACCAAAATGATTCTTATTTGGCAAACGGGAATAGTAAAGTTAAATTAAAATCAACATTTGAAAACACTTCAAATAGAACAAGTAAAGAATATACAATTGTCTGGTGTGATCTATTATCATTGAGGTTAGCTGGAGACCACATATAGACAAATATACGTCGAAACAGTGGCGACAAAATGTTGGCCATAATGGGCAAGTGTAGGATTTTTCTGACCAAAAGGTTCTCTGCACCCTGTTCTGTTCCTTAATCCTACCGTACATAGCCTTTGATTCGAGTGGTTCTGGGGAACAACATAACATAGAATACATAAAATAACTGGCTTTATATAGGCTCCAAAAGAAGGCCATTAGGAATAGTGCACAATGTTGGGTATTAGAACCATACAATATTACTGTTCATAAAATATCTAATCCATGAAAACTTTGATGACCTGATAAATCTTAATACTTTTGTTTACATATGTATAAAGCTGTAAATAATCAGCTCCCAAAAACATTACAACAAAATGTTTTGTAATAGAGAGGGAGTTACAATCTAAAGAGGTATCTCAAATCTGAAAGTACAAATGTAGTCAATTCAACCACCTTAAAATCTCTGTAATCACTCGTAGAGGTGTAATCAGTGGAATTAAGTTAGAGAACAACTTAAAAGATAGCTAGGCTAAGTTCTACTGCAATTTAAAGACTGTATAATAGAAATCGTGTTTGAGGAAATAATGCAACAGAACTATGTGACCCATACCATTTTTAGTAAATATTCTTGTATTATTTGTGCATTTGCGAGTAGTACCACATACATTACTGGAATAATCAATGTTACCAACTCTAAAGTATTTTTGATTTGGATATTACAGGAACTTGAAAGCGAAGTACCAGAAATGAAAAGACATGCGAAATGTTAGTCACTGCTTGCTTCCACTGGTAATTACTAGGTAAAATAGAATCAGGCGCTGCGAGAGATGGAGCTGTGTGGAGGCACCCCCTTTCAATAGGTTCAATTAAAACCTTGTCTTTTTAATGCAACACTCAGTATAGGTACAAAACGGCCTCACATCTACAATCTAGTCAGCGGCAGCAGGGTGAGGGGCTCGCTGATGGGGGGTTTACTTGCCCTAGCAGCGGGCCACACTACACCCTGGCTTTTTTAACGCCCTCAATGAATAAGGCAAACAAATCATAATCCACTGACAAAAAGCACAACCCAATATTAATGATAAATGCAGTTGGAAATGGGAGCGACAGCAAGGTGAAGCATTGATATTGGAGAATGCCAATTGCCATAGTCATTAAGGTGACGGTGATAAATGGGTATGCATTGCATGTAGGTATGTATGTATACATGCATCTATATTATAAAAAACAATGAGAAATATTAAACTTCAATTTAAATAAATCATAGAATGGTGACCTGTTGTTATTAAGTAATACCGAATTGGGTATTTTTGTAAATGCGTTAAACTTAAACACTATAATCGTTCGTACCTTTCGTTATTATTACCCCTATTGGGGACCGCCTGCAGCGGAAAATAAATGCAAGTTGAATTAGGGGGTTTAGGCACTTATAAGCTTTTCTTGCTTGGCCTACTCCTTTGAGGTAGTTCCTTTTTCTTTTTCAATCCTCCCCTATATTATTTTATTTTTCAAAAAATGTTAATGTAATAATGGTAATAATGTTACAAAGATGTGATTGTAAAACACAAATGGAAACTGCTCAAAATAAACTAAAAAAAACTAATATGGAGCTGTTTGATATTAGGAGCAGATGATGCTTCTGAGTAAGTCGTCTTCTACGCACGGAGGTTTACACATTTCTGTTGTTAAATTCGTGTTGACCTATTGGTCAGATCATGTTAGCCCATTTATCCTGCAGTCTCACATTTTTCCTGACATGACAATACATGCTATATAAATTATCCATAGCAAAACCACTGCTAAAATAAAGTTGAAAAAAGTAAGCCAATGATATTTTTGGTCAAACTTTTCAAAGAATAACTGAAAACTGACTTTTTGGGTATATCGTGATATGTTATCGTTATCGTGATATAAAATAATCCATATCGTGATATAAGTTTTTTCCATATCGCCCAGCACTAACGTTACATGTTACACACATGTTACACGTTACACAACACAAACTAAAACAGTTTCCGTTTTTAATTTAGTCAGAATGTAGTTCCTTGTGGAATAAAATGATACTAATAACGTTAATGTGACTAAAATCTTGGAGATAATTTGGTCGACGCCTAAAACGAAAATCACAGGTTAAAAGTCGGGACTAAAACAGAGTCAGGAAAGTCACTACATTTACGTGACGTTTTTCCTCAAGCTAACTAGATTCATCTCTTAGCCCCCGCCTTAACCGAGCTGAAAGTTCGCTTTACCAAAATCTACAGCTTCAGAGTAAACATTGAAAAGCTAAGACCTACAAAAAACTGATCTAAATGGATCTTTGTTTGTGCCGTGGTTTTGTCGTTCACTATTTTCAAGTTCTTTTTTTTTTTTATAATTCTTTTAGATTTTTGCATAAAAATAAAATTAAAAACTAAAGACAACAAACAATTACCCGGGGATCTCAGCAAAAAATAAATATGAAAAGGTAGAATAAATAATGAATACGATGTTTACACTCGTGGATAGCCCACTTGCAAAAGCAGATAAGTGCCAAAAAAAATGTAAATAAATAAAAGAGTTCGAATAACTGTCTGTGTAAATTCTCAGTCGTTACAGAGTTGGTCCATCTTTTCAAACGAAGGATACTTTGAGATAATTCTTCTGCTACTTGGTTAGTTGAGGTCTCCAAACGTTTCGCCTCTCATCCAAAAGCTTCAGTCACGTGAACAAGGTTTACCCTCAGCAAGCAGGTTTAGATAAAGACCAGTTGGGAGGAGTTGGGCTCCCTTCCCCTCTAATCACAGCCTACTCTCACCTGGGGTAAACACCTGTTAAGTAGAGCATGTGTTACGACCTGCTCCCCCAGTACTCGGTCAGGTCCTGTCTATTCAATGGGCTGATCACTGCTAATTACCTGCCTTATTGTTCTTTTGTTAGCTACGGGTATCGTCTCTTGGACTGGCCGTGTCCTGTCGCGTTTTTCCCCGAAGCAGAATTGGAGTAAAAAAAGCAGAAAGATTAATCTTATCCCACCATTTCGGGTTCATGGAGGATTTTCTTTCTTGACAAAAAATAGCTTCTTTTACCCTTCTTTCAAACCAACGTTTTCTTTAGCATAGGAATTTGTGCCTCCCGTCCTCAAAGGAGTGATTGGAGGCTTTAAGGGTGAAGGTGCACAGTGGCCGGCGACTGAGGCCGCTTTGCTTTCTCTCGGTGTTCGATAAAGTCTCTTTCTGTAAGACTTGTTTGTTTCTCCATATATGTTCTTTGCATTCTTCTTCTTTGCATCGATAGAATAAACCAAATTGTTTGTTTGTGGCATCGGCGTTTTGTCTTTGGATTGAACTAATTTTTGTCTCAGTGTGTTCACAGGTTTGTGGTACACTGGAACTCCTGTGCTGTTAAAGATTCTCTGGAGTTTCTCTTGATACCCCGGTACATACGGCACTGCAACTCCCTTTCTCTGTGTTCTTGTTAGTCTGTCTGTCCTGCTCTTTGCGGTTCTTCCTGCCCTTTGTGCTTCCTTAGTGAAAGACCAGTTAGGATGCCACAGTCTGGAGGGCTCTCTGACATTGTTTGCTCCTCTTTTGGTCTTCCTTCTGCCACTTGGTAGGCACCTACTTTAGGCTCTATGTCTTTGAGTGTCCTATGACCCCTATTTTGTGTTTGGAGTGGACTGGTTAGAGTCAAACTTATCAAAACCAAATTAAGGCAA